>PVIW01003266.1:0-168598 GCA_004026585.1 Noctilio leporinus | reverse complement strand
ACACTACACATCTCTGAAGTATTATCCCTATGTTACAGATGACAAAACGAATGCTCACTAAGTAAAGATATACAACCAGCAGAGCTAGAATCTAAACCCAGGTTTGCCTTCTATCAAGTTTTCTTCTCTTTCTGGGCCTCTTCCACTTCAGACAGAAGTATAAACCTCTGAGAACAGAGTGGAGCTCACCAAGATGGGTAGAGAAAGGAGTAGTGTAGAAAAAGAGAAGCAAGGAAGAGAGAAGTATCAAAATTTAAAACTCCGAAGTCTTGTCCAGGGGTTGACAACCTTTTGTTGTAAAAGACCAGACTGTGGCTATTTTAGGTTTTGCAGGCTATGTGATCTCTGTCCCAACTGCTCAGTTTGGCCATGGCTGTGAGAAATCAGCTAGGGATAAGACAAAAACAAATGGAGCAGCTGTGTGCTAATAAAACTTTAGTCATGAACACTGACACTTGAATGTATTATAATATATACATGTCACTTTTTAAAAACTATTTAAAAATAGAAAAACCACTGCTGGTTCGTGGGTTGTACAGAAACAGACATTGGTCCAGATTTGGCCAATAATCCACAATTTGCCAACCCCATCTCTGGGTTAAACTAGTCCTCAACTAATAACTTCAGATAGTCTTATTATCCAAATTTCTCTTTCTTCTCAGTTACCTCCTTTCTTCTTTTACCTCACCTCTTTTTCTCCTCACCTTTCACTATTAATTACTACATATCATGTTATTTAAATAAAACCTCCCATGCTAACCTACAAACTTCTAGACATTTTTTAAAATAGGGAAGTAATTATTTTCACAACATGTAGGAGTTGAAGGCAACTCATCTGGTCGCTGACGGTGTGTGACACCTCAGGCAGGATCTGGCTCTAGAGAGAAGATTCAGTCCCAGGCTCCAGGATAATAGTATATACTTGTGAGACATGATCTGAGCATTTTATCAGATGTCATGAGACCTTCTGTACAAACAGAATTTGTTAATAAAATAAACTACATTGAACCCAGGCTGGTGTGACTCAATGGATTGATACTGACCTGAGAACCAAAGCATTGCTGGTTTGATTCCCACTCAGGGCATGTGCCTGGATTGCGGGCCAGGTCCCCAGCTGGAGGTGTATGAGAGGCAACAACACATTGATGTTTCTCTCCCTCTCTTCCTTCCCCTCTCTCCCTTCCTCTCTCTCTCTCTAAGAATAAATAAAATAAAATCTTTAAAAAAATTTTTTTAAATAAACTATGTTGATGAGGAAACAGCAAAACATAACTCCTTTTGCAATAAATCACTAAAAGGGTTACCTAGTAACTAGGCCTAATAACCCAGGAAGATTAATGTGCCTATAACATGTTTTTTTACTTCAACAAACACAAAGTTTGATATCTCTGGTGAAATGCACTAAAATTGTTATTACAATTTTTCCTTTCAAAGTTTTTTCTTAATTTGCTGCATTATCCTAAGTGTTTTTACTTATATGACAGTTTTGTTTTGTTTTTTTAAGATTTTATTCATTATTTTTAGAGAGAAGGGCAGGCAGGGAGGAAGAAAGGGAGAGAAACATCAATGTATGGTTGCTTTTCACCTGCCTCCAGCTACAAGCCTGGCTGGAGACCTGGCTTCCAACCTGGTTATGTGCCCTGACTGGGAATCAAACCAGAGACCTTTGGGTTCACAGGCCAGCACCTATCCACTAAACCACCAACCAGGGCCTGTATGACAGTTTTTAATAAGCATAAAATTTCTCCTTTGTAAGATGATGTTAATAAAAAGAAACATAATTCATAGTAAATTTCATGAGACAGATTTTATCTTTTGAGCTATTCACCAATAAAAATTTAATTCGATAACCCTCGGCATAGTTACCATGATAAATACATGGAGAAAATGAGCTGAAGTCTGATACGTTCAAGGATTTAAGACAGTAGACATGTTGTTGTATAGCAAAGTAGAAAGAGACAGTTCATCTGTATACTTGTCATTATTCTCTTTGAGAAGTGCTGTCAAAGGAAAAACAGGCTCTGAAAATGAATGAACAGGGGAGGCGCTGAATGCAAAGAAGAGTTTCACTCTATGGTATCTGGTTTCTGGCAGCCGCAGAAAATGTTCAAGCTGCCACTTGGTGACACCTGCACAGTGGATTGACATTTTCTGCTGGCAGTACCCTGTGAGTGGGGGTGAAAAGCCCCCTGGTATCCTTCAGGAAAATCAATATCCTTGTCACTTGTCAATGCCCTTGACAGGCTATAGGACAACCTGTCAGCTAGATGGTGGTACTAAATTAATGAACATTGACCTTGGGGCGACTAACAGTTTAGCACAAAATGATCAATAAAGAAGTGTATAGGGTTTTTCAAAGTTGTTAAGATGTGCCCATTGCTAAGGTGTTGGGGGTGGAAGCAGTTAGAAGGCATTTCTCCACCCTGCTGTCAACAAAGCTTCCCACAACTATAATAGTCAGAGATCCTTTGAGTCAACATCTCATATGTGACCACAGCAACATGGGAGGGATGTCCCACAGGTTGGCTTCGCATATATGGAGCTATGGAAAAGAAACTTCAAGAATAACAGAATAACTCTTTGACTTTTGGCAAGAAGCCACTGTTTCCTTCTCCGCAGCCCATGGGAGGCATCATTCATTCATCCTGGTCCTCGTGGCTGTAATTCCATCTCAATCATTCTATCACTACCAGTTTTTCCAGAGATGTTACTGAAGTGCATTTCACTTGCTCTATGTCTTGTGTCAGTAACCAACTAAATAGCTTGCCTGTGAAGAGAGATGTTTTTTTCAGGAAGCCTATGGTAGATCCTATTCAGTGCCAATTTCAACCCCTCCTAGCTTGCTGTCCTGCATCCTGGCTGCTGGGAAACTAAGGACCCTGTTTTCAGACTCCCTTGTGGCAATAGTTATGTATATGACCAGGTTTTACCAAGCAAGCCTGAGAGACAGAAGTTTCATGAGGAGGCAGCCTGCGCTGAGGCTGATTGAGTCTTGTGGTAGAGACCACTGATCATTCCAGGGCTGCTGTGTGAGACTCCCCTGACAAATGACTAGTGCCATTGGTGCCCAGCACTTAAGTGCACAAGTCCGGGTACAGTTTCCGTGTTGACAGTCCCTGGTATGGCTGGATATTTCTTCAGGCTGTTCAACATTCAAGCTTGGTCCCTGGCACTCTCGGAAATTCTGTAAGCTACCCAATACCCTGAAATAAGTCCCTTTCTGCTTAAATGAAGTAGTGCCTTACTTTGTTTGCAACTGTGATAAATGCAAACCCCACTCCCTGAAATGCAGGAACATTTTGAAGATCTCATAGACCTAGGTGTGAAAACTGGCTCTACTGTTTGCTAGTTGAAAGGCCTTGGGCAAGTTCCCTAACCCCTTGGTTCTTCAGTTTCCTCTGCTGTAAAAGGAGGCGGGAGAGGAGGCTAATGCCTAGACCTTAGGCTGCCATGAAGAGTCAGTGAAGTGCCGTGTATAATATATCTGGAAGGGGGTGAGAATATTGGCTGACACATAGTATATCCACCATACCTCACTGTTTCCTACATTAAAAAAATACCATTTCTATACCAGAGTAGACTATCAAGTCATTTACGGAAAAGTGCAGGTAGGCATCCAGGGGTGGGCAGGGAAAAGTATACAGCTCAAAATTAGGACCACAGAAAACATAAAATTGCCCAAGGGGTTGGGCCACAGATACATGAATGTGAGGGCACAGTGTCAGATGAGATAATGCCTAGAAACAGACCAGACTCAAGTGTTAGAAAGATAAAAACAACTACAAGTTAATCCTGGCTGGTAGCACAGTGGATAAGGCGCCAGCCTGCGAACCCAGAGGTCACTGGTTCGAGTCCCAGCTAGGGCACATAATGAGGTTGCCGGCCAGGTCCATAGCTGGAGGCAGGTGAAAGGCAACTATACATTGTCTCTCTTTCTCTCTGCCTCTCTCCCTTCCCCTTTCTCTAAAAATAATAAGTAAAATTTTAAAAATTAAAAAAAAAAACAAAAAAAACAAATACAAGTTAGAAATAAATGTTTTGCAAGTAAAAGAAAGCCTAACTTCAGGTTTAAACAAATAACAGATAAAGTTCCTCACAAAACAAGCCCAGCGGTAAGTTACCGTTGTTTTCAGTTCAGCTACAGAATGATGCCATCATGGACTCTGCTCTCCCTCTGCTCCACTGTGCTCAGCAAGTTGTTTTTTTGTCAGCCACCCCCCCCCCCTCCTCGCTTGTTCTCTCAAAGTCAGCAGGGCTGCCCCGCGGCTCCAGGCAGTCCCCCAAGTCAAGCCAATAAAAAGTGGGGAGGGGACAAAAGATTTTTTTCCCTTGGGTGCATTTGTCTTGTTTTTCAGGAAAAGAACCCTTCCCCAAGTCAGTTCCACTTCCATCTCATTTGTCAGAATTGGCTCATGTATCCACAGAAAATAAATGATTAGTTAAGGGAACAAAATTATAGGAACACTTTAATTTTTAAAAATATCATCCTCATTGTGTGGTTTGGAAAGGCAGAGCAAAACACTTTCGTTTCAAAGAGGTGGACAAATAGGGTAGATTGAAGCAATTAAATCGGGTTCTCCCTTTGCCACTTATCCCCTGAAAGTCCACTATGCGGTGCCAAGGAGAGGAACCTTTCTCATAACCATACACCCTGGCCTTGAGATCTGCTGGGACTCCAACAGTGAACCAGCAGAGAGATGGAGCAAGCCCCTGGAATCAACGATCTGTGACTAAAAAGGAATACTGGTGATAGAACCAACCCCCAAGTGGAGACAGTATTTTTTTACATTTTAAAAGTCCAAAGTTGTGTGGTGTGTTTTGAGAGGGAGGGTGTCAATTCATTTTGAACCCAGGTTGGAAACTATTTTGACTGACAGAGATTTTGGTGGAAGATTCATTGAGTATAGGCAAACCTTGCTATCAAAATCATGACATCATTGTGGACTCAGGATAGTCAGGTCATAGGACAAAGCTGGGATCTGGGAAGCTGAGGCCAACTAGGAAGAAAAGAGAAAGCTGTGCAGGGGATCTGGTCTGTCACCGAGTGGGCTGGGTAATGGTAAGACTCAAATCCCAGCAGGGAATTGAGAAGAATCTCATTCAGTCAAATTAGGCACATAAAATGCAGGGTGACAAAGGGAAAAAAGGGAAAGCTACACCTCTGAATTTACTCTGGGCTCTGTGAAGGTAATCAACTCCAGATCCTCTCCATGTGAGATGATGAGGGTCCTAATCAAGTCAGATTTATTGTTCATTGATTTGGGGACTGTGCAGGCCTAGAGCAAGGCCATGACATTCAGCAGATGGAGTGAAAGACAGTTCCTTCAACAAAGAGAGCATCCATTATGTGCCAAACACCGTCTAAGGGCTGGACAATAGCAGGCAAACCAGATGTAACACCCCTGCCCTCACGGAGTTTGCTGCTTTCCCCTGAATGATGGAGTGAGAGAAAAACCACCATTGGCCAAGGCCACAGCCAACCCAGGCTGCAGCACCCTCTGATCTGAGAGGAACTACAAGTCCTATGTGGAGGTTAAAGGTGTGCCAGACATGATCCCTTGTCCTCAAGGACCTGCCTGTACAAAGAAAAAGTTTCAATCAGGAGACTCTTCCAGGAATGTTTTAAGAGACATTCCACTAACACTCAGACAATGACAGCCTCTGAGCCCCTGCCCCTCAGACAGTGTTCCCACTCTTCACACAGGCGAGGGCTGCAAGCCAGAGCTACCCTCAGCCTAGCAGGGGAAAGTCAGCTGGAGCACCCTACACATACCACCGGTCCCCAATCTTTGCATCTTACCACTTAGGTTTTCAGAGTCAGATGCTACTCTGGCAAACAGTGGCCATCATCTGGCTAACTGATGGCCACTACGTATCAAGAACAAGAGAGCTGGTGACACATGGTGTTAATAAGAAAACTGTCATGCAAGTGGCTACACTTCTTACAGTTGAGATCAGGGCTTTGCTCTTGTTCAAGTTGTCTCTCTCCGCCATGTGCCTGGAAATGCTTGCCAGCTAGTCATCATTTGCCTTGCTAACCCAATAAACTCAATTACAAGTAAGAACAGAAGCATAAACGACAGTTCAGAAATACAAACTCATGCATGCAAACCATCACTTTCTCATTCCATTTCCCAGAGTCTGTTCAAGTGTATGTTATCAGGGCACATAATTTTCAGACAACACTTGATTTTCCGAGGTGGTAGAGAATGAACATGCATTATTAAAATCCAGGGAGAAACTTTCTATTTAACTGATCATGAGGCCAAATGACCAGCAAATACAGGATGGGGCAAAAGCAGATTTACAGTTTATATGGAAAATAATACAATTATTAATAAGTAACAAAATGTGTGTATATTCTGTGTTTTGAATAGTCACAACTATAAACCTACTTTTTTTTCCCCACTCTGTAGTGAAATTGACTGACCAGTTGTTTTCATGCTGTTTTTTTATCACCTGTCTAGTCAGCTATTAAAGAAAGCATAAATTATTGGTAAACCAGCCATAGATCATATGACACAAGAAAGAAGAAACAAAATAAGGGTTTAGCTAATCCATGATATAGACTGCCAATCTCTGAATTTACATTAATTTGTAATTCAGATGTAACTGATCAGGAATTCAACACAGAATATAATTAATGACAAATCCATGTAATAAAATCCAGTTCCCTTTCTAATATTCAGCAATACCTGTTAAAAGGTAAAATTTGTAGCATTAGCAATATTCCAGAAAAAAAAAATCTTTGAAAATATAGTATAAAATATAAGTTAAAGTCATGCTGAAACACTGTTTTCACCTATTTTTTGGCAAAGCACCAAAATTTGTCCTTATATACTATTAGCAAGGTTGTGGAAAACTAGGCTCATATATTACTAAAGGACATGCAAAATGCCTCAAGCTTTGTCAGCAGAAATTTGTCAATATCTAACAAAGTTACAAACACATTGATCTTTTGGCTCAATATTCTCATTTCTAATAGTCTATCTCAAATACACAAGTATAAGTAAACAAAAAAATATTTCCTTGTATTTGCAGAATTAACCCAGGGGAAGTTGATGAAAATTGTTATCCTTAGGGAATAGGATGAAAAGGACAGATATGGAAATAAGGCTTGTCTGAATGTGGTTATTTAGTTTTAATTTTGAAAATAATACAAAAGTGTTTAGTAATAAACTAAGTTAAAAATCAATATCTAAAAACTGAAGCTAATAGAAAACAAATTAATCTAACTATATTACACAGTATCTTGACTGAACATCTTGACAGTAAATATGTTCTAAAAATAAAAAAGAAGTGTAAAAAATATATTGAACTTCATTTAGTATTCTTATTGTTAGCGATGATATTAATATTTTGATGCAAATATATGTATATATGTATATTTTTATAGTTTGATACAAATACATATTTTGATGTAAATAAAAAAGTATGGGAATGATCTTAGGAACCAGGGTTTTCAACATGAGAAAGGAAATACATGTAAAGTAAATCAGAGGTTTTAAGTAAAACCCCATAATATAAAACTTGAATTGAAAAAATTAAGGTATACTCATGATTTCTTCTTGGTGCCCAATGAAAAGCTCTAAAAACAATGACAACCCAGTAGCAATAAACATTCCTAAAATCTAGATTACAGTCTTTAACTATCATTTCTCATCTACAAAAAGTAAAGCTAGAAGGTGAGTTTGCCAAAGTTTGGCAAAGATACAAGACTATTATGCAAAAATCAACATTATTTCTATATGTTAGCTACAAACAACTGAAAACTGAAATTAAAAATACCACTTATAGCCCTGGCTGGTAGCACAGTGGATAAGGCCCAGGCCTGCATACCCAAAGGTTGCTGGTTCAATTCCCCAGCCAGGGCACATAACCAGGCTGCAAGCCAGGTCTCCAGCCAGATCCGTGGCTAGAGGCAGGTGAAAGGCAACCATGCATTGATGTTTCTCTCCCCCTCTGCCTGTCTCCCTTCCTCTCTCTTTGGAAATAATAAATAAAATCTTTGAAAAAAAATACCACTTATAGTAACATTGAAAATAAGAAACATTTAGAAAAATTTAAACATAATATATGTGAGATCCGTACATCATGAAAGTTACACCATGTTTATAGATGGAAACAATCAATATTGTTAAAATGTCAACACTCCCCAAGTTGATCTATATGAGTCAATGCAATTCCAATTCCAATAGTGCCTTTTGTAGATATTGATAAGCTACAATTAATAAGGAAATTCAAAGAACCTAACAATATTTTTTAAGTTCAAAAAACTTATCCAATTTGATTTTAAGACTTACCATAAAGCTGGAGTGATTTTATATTCACATAAGGTGGTCAATATAGATCACTGGAATAAACAGAGAGTCCAGAGGTAAACCTATTCATATGTAATCAATTGATCTTTAAAATCAATTCCAAGGTAATTTTATGACAGATGAACAGTCATTTCAACAAATGATGAAGGAATAGCAGCATATTCATACAGAAAAAAAAATCAATCTCAATTTTTATCTTATACTATCCATAAAAATTAACTCCAAATTAACCATAGCTAAAGATACTAAAACCATAGAATTTCTAGAAAACAAAGGAAAAAATATTTACAAGGTTGCGGTAATAAAAGATATCTTGGAACATAAAAAAGTAGCAACCATAAAAGAAATAATGATAAGCTGGACTTCATTAAAATATAAAACTTCTGCTCTAAGGAAGACCTAATTAAGGGAATTAAATGTCAAGCCACAGGCTAGAAGAAATAGTCACAACACATATATCTGTCAAAAGACTTGCATTCAGCCCTGGCTGGCAGCACAGTGGATAAGGTGCCAGCCTGCAAATACAAAGGTTGCAGGTTCGATTCCCCAGCCAGGGCACATAACCAGGTTGCAAACCAGGTCTCCAGTCAGGTCTGTGGCTGGAGGCAGGTGAAACGCAACCATACATTGATATCTCTCTCCCTCTCTGCCTCTCTCCCTTCCCCTCTTTCTAAAAATAATGAAATAAAATCTTTAAAAAGAAAAAAGACTTGTATTCAGAATATACATATAAAAGGAAACCTTTAGAACCTAATATTAAAAAGACGACCCAATTTTTTATTCTTTTTTTTTTTAATTTTTAAAAAATTTTATTGTTGTCCAATTTTTTTAATGAGTAAATAAACTGGGCACTTTCACCAAGAAGATATATTAATGGTCAATCAGTGCATAAAAAGATGCTCAAAATCACAAGTTATCAGTGAAATGCAAATTAAACCACAATGAAATACGACTATACACCCACAGAATTGCTAAAATTAAACTCATTTCTCACTAGAAGGCACCAAGTCTGATTCGTGTGTGGGGCAGAAAATGTACAAGATGAGCTTGAGACAGAATGTTGCGCCAAAAAACAAAACCCTTGAGCTTGCATGAAGAGGTCCCCATTGGTCAAAGATGAGATGATTTGATCATCAAAAAGAATTATGATTCCATCTGATTATTGATGAATTATAAACATTAAAAGGCCAAATTATTTTTTAAGACAAGAAAGGAAAAGAATAAGATTTCATGAAGGAGAAATGACTCATGGACACAGACAACAATGTGATGATTACTGGGGTAGAGGGGGGTGGGTGGATGTGGAAGAGGAAAGGGTATAAGGGGTATAAATAATCATGGAAAATAACACAACAAAAAATAAACTATTAAAAAAATAAGAATTTATGGGCACAACTATAGCCCTGACTAGTGTGACTCAGTGGATTGGTGCTAGCCTGTGAACCCAAAGGTCACTGGTTCAATTCCCCAGTCAGGGCACATACCCAGGTTGCAAGCCAGGTCTCCAGCCAGGTCTCCAGCTGGAGGCAGGTGAAAGGCAACCATACATTGATGCTTTGCTCCCTTTCTTTCTCCCTCCTTGCCCTTCTCTCTAAAAATAATAAATAAAATCTTTAAAAATAAAATAAATAAAATAAAAAAGAATTTGTGGAACAATGAAAGGTTGCTAGGTACCAACTCATTTCTCTAAAAATTTACAATTAAAGGGAAAGAATTGAGAATTTATGTTTCCTTTCTAGTATGAACAGTATTTCCTAGAAATCAATTAACTCTACTAGATAAGAGTTCTGTATTAGAATAAGAAAATCAACATTTTGCTGGTCCTAAGGATATGACTCAAACAATGGTTATCAATGGATGATAAAAACCATTAGGTAAAAGCTTAATGGAAAACTTTATGATAAAGGGATCAGGCTGCACCTCCTAAACTCATAGATCAATTGTAGCATCTACTAAAAGGAAAACAATCAGACATTGCACATTTTTAAATATAATACAATATGAATACACAGCGCCACAGAAACAAAACAAAATCCTGAATCTAATCAACCCTGAAGTCCACAGGAAACATGAAGGACAGAGGAAAAAGTTAAGAAGGAATATTCAGTAAAACCAGGATTTAGGACATACTACGGCAAAATTGATCTGGCTTTGTAATCAAGGCAATAGCATCAAAAAAAAAAAAAAAAAAAGTGGTGGGTTATGAACACATTAAACAGTCAGTGGGAAACTAAATGTAATCTAACCTCACTAAGGAATGTTAATGATGTGACTGACCATATTTAGCATCAAGTAAATGCACTATCAGGAGCAAATATAGGAAGCATTAATAAAGAATTCTAAAGTAAAACATCTAAGTAAAGTTAATGTAACAACATAAATTGAGTGACTAGTGACTGTTCACCAACAGTAGAATGATGTATAAAAACTGATTAGCTTTAATTTCAGGTAAATGAAGCTGAAAATCCACCATATAGGTTGGTAATCACTTGTGGACTAGCAGAATACATGAAAATGTTTTTTGACAAATAATAAACTTAGCTAATTCTAGATTTATGAATGGATATCTTCCTTTGGGTTTTAATTTCTTATTTTCCCAAATTTCAAAACACTTTTAACAGACAAAAAACAAATGTGATAAGTGGACATTTTTTTTCTACTCTGATTCAAACAAGTTATTAATATGAAGGAATTCAATTGCTGAGTGGACAAAAAATTCTCAAACCTACAACCCAGAGCTTTCTTGCAAACATTCGGTAAGAAGAATTCAATGAATTGTCATAGCTATATAGAGCTATGGATAATTATGTAACGTGGTTACATGAAAAGCCTTCAGAATCTCTGCATGAACTGCCCCCATCTATTCATATCTATAATCTCTATATATCTGTTACTTCAACCTCTTTAGTTAATTAAAAATTTTCATTCTCTCCAATCATTAAAACACTACTTCTACCTTAATTCAAGCCCATGTAATTTCTTACCTGGAAGATAGCCATAGCCTGATGACTGGTATCTCTGCTCCTTCTGTCTTCTTTAAGCCTATCAGCCGCATCTTTCAGGTTGATTTTCCTAAAGGGGAAATGTCTGCCATATTACTTTTTGCCTAAAATCCTTTAGACCCTCATTTACTGTTTATTTATTAAATTCCTTTCTCTCCTGTTAGCCTGCAAAGCTCCCCAGGTCCCAAGTTTCATCTCCACCTTTTCCTTAGTTTCTCAGGTAGTAATTGGCCTCCTGCTCACAGTTCTCCCTCTCCCAAGGTTCTAATGTAAGTATGAGATTCGTTCTAGGCCATGTGACTATTCTCACCTGGCGATGTCCTCCCACTTTCCTTTGCTCAACCAACCCTTGCTATTCCAAATGCAGTTCATTCATTCAACAGCAGCTCGGGCTTCACTGGTCCCTAGGAAATCTCTGATCTCCCAGTCTGGGTTTAGCACCTTTATTGATCCTATGGTACCATATCCGTACCTTTATCTTAGCATTTATTTATTGGAATTTCCATGTATGGATTTGCCCAACATAACAGACTCTTCTGAAGCAGCACAGAGCACAGAGCTTGGTATATAACAGGTGCTTAACAAATGTTTGCTGAACTAAATGGAACTGTAACAAATTCCACTGAAAGATATATTAATCAATCCATGTTTAATTAATATATGTTGATAGAGGCATTGTAAAATTATTGAATGATTTGCCCCTCAAAAGTAACTGGAGACTCAAGTAGTTTCAACAGCATGTTTTCCAGTCTAGTGAATTACTCCCCTAGCTAAGAGTTGTAATTTCAACAGCTCCTCTTCTGAAGGGATTGATATGTGTGGAAAACTTAAGTGATTTGAAAAATAGTTATTGTAACATTAAAAATACAAGCCATGACCTACTAAAGATTATTCTGCTAGCACCGTTAAAATTCAGAGTTCTTAAAGATTCTGAGTCCTGACTGGTGTGGCCCAGTGGACTGAATAACCAGCTTGCGAACTTAAAGGTGGCTGGTTCGACTCCCAGTCAGGGCACACCCTGGCGTTGGGGACCATGTGAGAGGCAAGGGATTGATGTATCTCTCTCACATAGATCTTTCTCTCCCTCTGTTTCTCCCTCCCTTCCTCTCTCTAAAAAAAATAAGTAAGTTCTAAAAAAAAATTCTGATTAATTCTAACATAGATACAATAGTGAACTAGGTGAACTAATCTCTGCTAGGCAGCTGCAGGCAGATGCTATTAAATTGAAGATCTTTCCCTCTGCTGCCATCTTTTGGCTGAACAACAGTAGACTATTTTAAGTAGAGAATCAAGAAACGTTCTCTTAAATACATCTCAATCCAGGCACCCGTTTAGGGAATTACTCCCCTCATATGTTAAATAAATACTCTCGTAGCAACATTCCATAGAGGTTTTCCTCCTCTTTTTGATAAGGGAGAAAACTGAATGTAGTAGTTGGTCATCTTTCCCAGAGGAGAGTTTGTTCATCATGTATACAAATCCTTCTGAGGAGTCTGAGCCCCTCCCCGGACTAGGAGATAAGGTTTTTTTGTTGTTGTTTTTTGTTTTTTAATTTAATTTTACTGCTGTTGTATTACATTTATCCCCTGCCTATAGGAGATAAATTTTAATTGGCCGGGCAACCAATGGAAGTATCATCTCATTTGCCAAGCTACTGGTTGGAGCAACAACATGGAATAAAACTCTAGCCAAAGAAGTTGGCATGGGGGACTTTCAGGAAGTTTTCCTTAGCTTTGAAAAGGAGAGCAAAACAGAGATATAAGATATTTTCTGCCTCTAAACAGTATCTCTCCTTCCTGACCGTGAAGATGTGGCAGCTATCCTGGGAGCAGAAGGGTAGCCAGCCCCAGGAGACAGAGCAACATGTTGAGAATGCGGCAATGGGAAGATAGAAAGAACTTGACTTCTTGATGACATCTCTAAGCAGCTGCTCTAAGTTTAGACTTCATTTGTGTGAGATATTAAATGTAACTGTTATTTTAATTTTCAATTTTGTTACTTGCAACCCAGAGCATGCTAATGGATTCACTGAAGCTTACTGAAATTAAATAATTTGCAAAAATAAAGATTTGAATCCAGCATGTCATGCTGCTGTTTCTTTCTTACATATGGAAAAGAAGCAGAAACTCTGAGTGGAGAAATGTTTAAAATGTAAGCTCTCACCTAGCCGGTGGAGACAGTTCAATCTCCTAAAAAATGAATGTGCAATCTTTGATTGGATTTTTAATTTAAAAAATTCAAAGTTACTTTCATTAATTATTTATTGATTATGCCTTGACTAGATTTTGAAGGGAAAAAAGAAAAGCTATAAGGACATTATTAACACTATTGGAAAAATTATAATATGGACTATGTATTAGATAATAGGGGAGCTTACTGTATAATTCCTAAATTTTCTTAGTGAGATCATTATATCTGGATATGTAGGACAATGTCCTATACTTAAACATCTAAATTAAAATGTTTATTTTTTTTTTTGCCCTGACTAGTGTGGCTCAGTGGATTGAGCGCTGGCCTGTGAACCAAAGTATCACCAGTTTGATTCCCAGTAAGGTCACATGCCTCAGTTTCAGGCCAGGTCCCCAGTTAGGCATGTATGTGAGAGCCAACCACACATTAATGTTTCTCTCCCTCTTTCTCCCTCTCTTCCCTTCTCTACATAAATAAGTAAATAACATCTTTTTTGAAAACTTTATTTTTTAAAGTTAGATATATAATGTTAGATGTCAATTATACCTCACTTTTTAAAAATTAGAAAAAGGAGTTGCAGGCACCAAGTTTCCTCACAGAAGTGCTCTAAGAAGGGAAACAGGAAAAGAGAAAATTCATTAAAAAAATATCTTTACAGTAGAATAATGGAAGGAAAGAGAGAGAGAAGTTAAAACAAATGTGGTAAAAATTTAATGATTGAATCCAGGTAAGTGGCATAGGGTATTTACTATAGTATTTTTTCAACTTTTCTAAAGGTTTGGAATTTTCTGAATAAAAAGTTGAGAAATATCGAAGCGTGGCTTTCAAACACTTAAAAACATGACTCTCAGATCAATATAAAATGAGAAAGTGCCAAATGCTTGTTTAAAGGTTTAACTCATTAATGAAGGGGAGCAACCAGATGAAATACTGGTTCAAAGGAGAATTTGAGAGATTGGATGCGGACAAACATACCTCAGAGATACCGAGGTTCAGTTCCAAACCACCGCAATAAGCGAGCATCACTATTAGGTGAGTTATAATGTATTTGCTGGTGGAAGGTTCTGCCTTCAATTGGTAAAATAGTCAACATTTATGAAGCACCAATAAAAGTGAGAAGTGAGGCACAATAAAAAAGAGGTATGCCTGTATAATCGCCAGGGGTGGGGAGAGTTCCAGCATATGATTGCTAAATTAGATACACAACAGCTTAGATTGAAACAAAAATTATAACCGTTGAGGTTAGGTTTTCTACTGGACAGACCTCACTTACATCAGTACTGGGGAAAAATGATCATTTGTTTAACATTTAACTTCACGGAGTTGGGTTCTAATTGACTGCATTTCTTAACAGCAGGGGCTCTTCAAGTGTGGTCTGGAGACGTTTGGGGGAGGGGTGGCTAAAATCCTTCTAAGAAGTCTCCAAGTCAAATTATTTTTATAATACTAAGACAGGGTGTGCCTCTTCACCCTCATTTTCCCGTAAGTATACAGTGGAGATTTCTAGAGCCTATATGTGATATTGCTAAATACTGGAGCAGAAAATAGAATCTACCTGCCTTCTTTGAAGCAAGACATTGAAGAAATTAGCAAAAATGTAAAACAATACCATTCTACTTGCTCTTTTTTTTTTAATTTTTGGAAAATGCAGTTATTAAAAAATAATTTATGTTACTGTGTTATGAGTTGACTCCTTTTATTTAAAAAATGCTAATATAGTTTTTAATACATTGAATAATGATTTATATAACCCACCTACACAAAAGCTTTCTACAGTTCTCAATAATTTATGGAATGTATAGTGGGTTCCTAAGGCCAACAAGGTTGAGAACCATTGTCCCGGAAAATTAGGTAGTCGTTGGCAGTTTCTTTCAGTATGACCATGGAAGAATACAAAATCATACTTTTGCTTTATTTTTTAGGTGTAGTTTTTATTAACATAAAATAAAAGTTGTTAAATGAAATAGAAGTAAGTTAAATGCATTTCTGCTGCAGAAAAGCAAAAACAAATTTAAAAAGGTATCTGATGGAAATCTGGTTATCACAATGGCTTTCTGTGACTTGAGGCCATGACTTGGGGGGCCATTCTACTATGACTCCTGATACTCCCTGAAATTTCAGAGTCCAGAATAAGAACTAATAATATTTTAGTTTATATCCCTTTAATCCTATTTATATGCACATCAAATTTATAGTTTTGTGGTTAAAGGCATTCTCCAAGTTTGGTGAACTGAACTACCTCTTTTTTTTTTTCTTTTAATGACTACAATGACATTTCATTTTATGTATGTATCATAGGTTGGTTTGTTTTTTTCTTTTTAAAAAGTCTGTTCTTCTGTTCATGGACATTTAGATTGCCTCCACTTCTTCTACAATACAAACAATGACATGATAAATGTGTGTGTGTGTGTGTGTGTGTGTGTGTGTACATAATATAATAGCTGCCCTCCTATGTTCCAAGAGCTACAGTAGATGCCTGAAACTGCAGACAGAGCAAAACCTATGTATCCTATTTTTTCTCCTATACATAAGACCTATGATAAAGTTTAAGTTTTAAATTAGGTACAATAAAATATTAATAACACTAATAATAATTATAATAATATACCATAATTAAAATTATGTGAATATAGTCTCTCTCTCAAAATACCTTTTTTTTTTTTTTGAGAGAGAGAGGGGAAGAGAGGGAGGAAAAAAACATCTATGTGAGAGGAAAACACCAGAGGACTAAACCCACAACACAGGCAAGTGACCTGACCAGGAACCATTCCAGCAACCTTTCGCTTTGTGGGCCAAAATTCAGCCAACTGAGCCATGCTGGCTAGGGCTCTCAGAAATGTACTGTATTCATCCTTCTTGTGATGGGATGAAGGAGGTGAATGACTGGGTATTGTAACATAGCCCTAGCCTACTATTGACCTTCTGATGGTTTGTATTTACAGACTTCTCTTTGGCATATCAAAATTGCAGCATTACTACTCTTGTTCTTTGGGCTCACCAATAAGTAAAATAAGGGTTACTTGAACATAAGCACTGTGATGTTGCCAGTTAATATGATAACCATGATGGTTACTGACCAACAGGCAGGGAGCATCTATATCATTGGCAAAGGAATAATTCATGTTCCAGATGGGATGAAGGAGGACATCACAAGATTCCATCACACTCCTCAGAATAACATGCCATTTAAAATGCATGTTAAATGAGAGAGGGGAGCAAAAAGGGGATGGATATAATACAACAATAAAATAAAAAATAAAATAAAATAAAATAAAATGCATGGATAGTTTATTTCTGGAATTTTTATTTAAAATTTTCAGACTGTGGTTGACTGCAGGTAACTGAAACCATGGAAAGCAAAATCATATACTGTATATATGAGTATATATATATATATATATACACACACAGAGATAGATATCCCTGTATTTGTTCCATCATTTCTAGAGGGAAATTTTTACTCTAGCTCTCTGTGCCAGGAAAATTAATGAAGGAAAACTTAAAATATATGACAATGGTGTCAAGTGCTATCTGTCATTCCTTTAAGTAAAAGCCCTAGCTCTCCAGCCTTCCCTAAGGGCTAGCAAGAGGAAAAAATACTCCACTGTCCCTGCCACTCACACCCAGTCCAACCCAGTCAACAAAATAATGTTGTTCTGCCCTAACCCCCAGGCAAAAGCAGATTTGGTCTGTGGCAGCAGATCCTTTTAGTTCCGTGATTTTCCACAGGAACTACACTGTCTCCTAGAGGAAAATTTGGATTTTTTAAAGAAGATTTTATTCATTATTTTTAGAGAGAAGGGCAAGGAGGGAGGAAGAATGGGAGAGAGGTGTCAATTAATGTCTGGTTGCCTTTCACTTGCCTCCAGTTACAGATCTGGCTGGAGACCTGGCTTGCAACCTGGTTATGTGCCGACTGGGGAATTGAACCAGCAACCTTTGGGTTCACAGGTTGGCACCTGTCTACTGAGTGGAAATTTTCCAAACCTTTTTTCTTTTTTCTTTCTTTCTTTCTTTCTTTTCTTTTTTTCTTTTTCTTTTTCTTCTTCTTTTTTTTTTTTTTTTTTACTGTCCCAAGGACTAGGATTTTAAAGTGAAGGGATTTACAATATATGGGCACTATTGTCACTTAGTAGGTAGAGGTCAGGGACACTAGATGTGTAGAACGGTCTCATAATACAAAATTGTCCCTCAGCCAGCATGAACCTCTAATGTCCTGCCACACATTTATGGAGGTCAAAAACCTTTTTAAAACCATCTGAGCTTAAACCCAACTTTGTTTCACATATAAGCAAAATATTTTTGCAATTTTACTAGACAATGAAAAGGTTATGATATTTGAGTTTGTGATGTTGAGACAGGATAGTGAGAAGCTAAGAAAATTCCTAGGCAAGTGGAATGGGAAAACAGATATGATCATTTTAAAAAGTCAATGTGACCAATTTACAGCCAGCTAGTGAATTGCAACAAGACCTTATGTCTTCCCTAACCAAGGACACTTGAGAGAAAATGGCTTATCCATTTCCTCCCTAACCAGGGAGGGGAAAAACAACTTAAATCACCCTGCTCAGGGAGGTAGAGGGCAGAGACTCAATTAACGCCATTTGTGCCAGCCAAATCCAAGGATGGATGAAGTTAGCGAACAAATAACAAAAACACAATTGGAGCCAGACAGACCCAAGTTAAGAGTAAGCAATGCAACTGCCCAGAGAATAATACAAAATTCCCCCAAAAGCTCCCTTTGGTGCATCAGCATATTAAAAACACACCTGGAAAGCTGATGAATATTCTGCTGAAACCGTCTCCTGAGATTCTCGCCCACCCACAGAAGAAAACTAAAACTTCAAGACAAAGGATGCCAGCACAGGCTCACTCTGAAGCATGCCCATGCTTTTTCTCAGGCATAAAATTTTGAATTTCTTTCTCCTAAATTCTAAGGGTCCCCATGAAAACTTGCAAGTAATGGGTAACAGCCGCTGGTCCCCGGCTAACACCTTGACCCTGTCTCCAAGGCCCTCTTTTCTCTGTTTTTCCAAGGACCTAACAGCAGCCCCACCTTGGCTCTCTTCTGTCACTGTGACTTTCACTTCCCAGGGAGCTAAAAGCAGCCCCACTTTGGCTTGGCTCACTTTTTGCTATAACGTTTCTAGGGAGCCATAGCCCAGAACCACGTAGGGTCTCTCCTGGTGCTTCTTCTACCTTAAATCCTTCCTTTGTTTCACTGTCCCGGCTTTAATAAACATACTCTCAAAATCGAATCAGCTAGACTTGTGTTGTGAACACTTTCCTGAACAAAAGTCTAGAATCCACACACCACTGACCAGCTTGAGACAGACCCACTCCGGTCCTGGCCCCCATCTGGTAACAATTATCATACCTGTTTCTGTGAGCATTATACCCATTACATTCTCATTAGTCTACATAGAGGCCCAAGCAATCCACTATTTGTTTTCATTATGCCTTCTAATCTAATCATACAAAATATTTGCATATTAACTATATACTATTTTTATAACAAATTATTTTTTACCACTCCTGTATGTTTCCGTTTCTGCATTATATTGTTTTGGGTTTTTTTAAATAATGTGTATCAGTAGGTGTATTATAAAATATGTTACAACATATTTCTACTGAAAGGAGTTACATGAGAAGACACCATTTTATAATGGTGTAATACTGAGCAATACAGCCTACCTGCCCCATTGCCTGAGACATTTTCATTCTGAAATGGGACTTTGGTTTTACTGTTCCAAAATTAGAAGGCCCATTTAAGTGGTCTTCCTAAAACCAGAGATTCCAAGTCAACTCAGATTTCTCCTTCTAGCCCTGACCAGTGTGGCTCAGTGGGTTGAGTGTCATCCTGCAAAGAAAAAGGTCACTGGTTCAATTCCCAGTTAGGGCACATGCCTAGGTTGCAGGTTTGGTCCCCAGTTGGGGTGTTTATGAGAGGCAATCAGTCACCGTTTACTCTCACACCCTCTCTTTCTCCCTTGTTTCCACCTCTTTCTAAAATGAAAAAAATACTAATAAAATAAATAAAAGAAATGAATCCTTCTGGTAACTAACCACTGACTGAGTTTCATTTCCCTTTATCTCCATGCCCCTGGTATTCACATATCTGGACATCTTCCTCGGCCTGGACTCTCTGAATTCCTCTGTCAGAGATGCGGGAACTAAAAAATATTAAAACTTTTCTCCCATCTTCTAAATTATTCTAGGTGGGTCTAATAACCAAATGAACAGAGACAGACTAACAGGAGAAAATCCAAGTTTAATGCGTGCAAATTTGCAAATAGCAAATTCACGTAGACATGATAATTCTATGAAAATTCTGGACTATGAGGCAACAAGGTAAACAAGACATTTCTGGACAAAGAGAAAAGAGATGGAACAGGGAATTAGATTTCAGAAGTGGGAGAAGCAGGGGAGGACGAGGGGAACATATAGGTCAGGCAAGTCCTTTCTAGGCTACTCCGGAGCACAGGGGATATCTAGTCAACAGGCCCCTGCCTGAATCCTGCTTGTTGACCACACTTAATTCAGATTAGGCTAAAGCAGATCCTAGGAGCCCTCCTTCCTGAAGTGGGTCTCTGTGAACCTCTTAGGCAGAGAAGAGGGGAGGGTCAAAGGCTCTTTCTGAATCTTTTGTTTCTTAATAAACAGTGTAAAATCAATGTCCCAAAAAGCAGCCTTAGAGTGGCAGAATTTTGGTCCCTTCAGAGAAAACCCCTTTAATGTTACACAGTTGACTTGCTCACTGAAGTGCAAAAGTGACAGGGCCCGGTTCTATTCATCACAGTTTCCTATGTGTTTGTTAAACATGGGTTGAATTAAAACTTGGGTAATTTGAACCAAAAGGCCTACCTGAAGATAATGGAAATACACAAACTATGTATGAAGATTTCTCAAATATCTGTCAAATAAGTTGTCCAAAATTCACAAATAACGAAACCAAAAAAAAGGAAACAAAAACAAAAACACCCATTACGGGACAATAATGAACAAAACTAACAACAAGCAAAACAGAACCAAATATATGAATACAGTGAATAGGCCTTCAGTGGTCAGAGGGAAAGGGGTTGGGGGGAGGGGGGAGGCAGAGGCAAGGAAGGGGAGCAGCTCAGACAAGAACCTAGTATAAAGGAACCATGGACATGGACAACAGGTGGGATTGACTTTGAGGGGAATGGGTGGGTGGGGAGGAGGACAGAGGGGAGCAAAAAGGGGATGGATGTAATACAACAACAATAAAATTATATTTAAAAAATGGTGAATTGTACTTCCTTCATCCTAGCGGCTTTTCTTACACACACGGCACCCACAGCCCATGAGTCTGAAAAAGGATGTAGTTCCTTTTCAAGGCTGAGATTTGGCCTTCACTAAATGGGTGCCACCACTTGGTGGCAGCCCTGTCCCACAACAGTGGGATCCATTTTTCAGGGATTTATAAACTGACTGGATTGGACATCCTCCCAGTTGGATTCCTGGTCAGGGCACTTACCTGGGTTACCAGCCAGGTTTCTGACTGGAGACCTGCTAGTGGCAACTAATTGATGTTTCATCAATGTTCCTCTCCCTCTCACTCTCCCTTCCCTTCTCGCTAAAAATAAATAAATAAAATGAAATTCTTTTAAAAGAGTAACTAAACAGTAAGAGGCCAGCAAGGATAACATGCACTCTGCCACACACAGATTCCTCTTCCTCCTGCCCACTGACGATGTTGAACCTCACCTTGGCCCTGTTCTTCTGGAAACCAACAATGATAACACCTCCCCCAGCCTGTGTTTTCAGACACTCCCCACCCATTCTTGTATTCTGGGACATGGCATATTCAAAGAAATACCCTTCCCCATAAGACTTAGGTCAAACTCACTGTCCACTCTCTCTCCTGACATCCATAAATCTCAGGGATGACGCCTCTGTTGACTTGTGACAAATCTGCTGACAAGACCTTCCAACTTCCCATTCTTTGTTATAATTGATTAGCGAAGATTAGAACTATATGTTCCCCTGAAACTAACCACAGAGAAAAACACTTCCTGTACAGCCACCTGAGATTTCTGATTACAAAACAACTCAGCTGTAAATCAACCCACCTATAGCCTATTTACCCCTGTCTATATAAGTCTAAGGCAAAACTAACCCTCAATAAAATCAATTGCTTTACTAGTCCAGTTTTGTCTTTGACACATGTCTTGACTCCTCCTTAAAGAAGCTTCACCTTCACCAAACCTAACCCTGCCACCCAGACAGATAACTACATACTTTGCACAATGTATCCCAGGCAAACCTTGTCCTAAAAGAAGTAACTTCATTTTCAACACCCAAACTTCATAAAACATGTCTCTCTTATTATATTTCCAGCCAACATTTATATTTTAGAAATCTTCTATGAACATCTTCAACATAATACAATATTTTTAACAAAATGATATGCAGGAAAAGTCTTTCATTTCAAATACTATTGATGTCTCTCCGATCAGTTGTATCGTGTGCCCTGCCAAAAAAGACCCACTGAAGTCCTAACCCCGGTACCTGTGAACATGATCTCATTTGGAAGTAGGGCCTTTGCAGAGGTAATTAGTAAGTCATTTAAAATGAGGTCATACTCAGATGTCGTGGGCCCTTGTTTCAATATTGAGGCAGGAGATAGTCAGGAGGGTGGAAGCTCTGGAGGTGCCCCAGGGCTAAGACAAAGGACAATGATACTGGACAGAGACCCTGTTTGAAGACGGGTTGTCCCCACTTTCTGGAAAAGCACTGAATCATGGTGAATCATGACTGCACCTGCGCAGAAGATATTACATGACCCCTGCTTCATATAATAGCGCTGTAATAAATTACACTGTGAGACCTCCTTACCTGGCAAGCCAGTCAAGGGAGACTGCCTGCCCAGTAGCTAAAGTAATATAATTACTTATACATGTACAATAAAAGTCCACCAAAACTAGCTATGAAATGTATGCCCCATAAGAACAGAATCTCTAGCCTGGCTGGTGAGGCTCAGTGAACTGAGTGCAGGCCTGCTAACTAAAGGATCACTGGTTCGATTCCCAGTTAGCGCCTATGCCTGGGTTGTGGGCCAGGTCCCCAGGTGGGGGCAAGCGAAAGGCAACCACATACTGATGTTTCTTTTCCTCTCTTTCTCATTCCCTTTCCCACTTTCTATAATAAATAAATAAATATTTAAATAAATAAATAAAATGTTTTTTTTTTTAAATCATAGGAATAGAATCCCTCCAGTCCATGAGGTCAAGCTCTGCTCAGAGTTGGCCGGCTCCCATGTTCTGTGGAGTGTATTATCACTTCATAAATCTGCTCTCTTCCTTTCTGCTATGAACTCTTGGTGTCTTTGGTTTGACTCCTTGTCCCTGATCACCATGAACCTGGTTATCTGTGCCCACCTGCTACAACATGACTGGTAATCTCATAAGAAAAAGAGAAGAGACACAGAGACAGACACGCATGGGGAGAAGGCCGAGAGCAGATGGAAGCAGTGATTAGAAAGATGCAGGTACAAGTCAAGGAACACCAAGGATTACTGGCAACATCAGACACTAAGAGAAAGGCATGGAAACGATTCTTTGCTAGAGCCTTCAAAAAGAGTTTGGTCCTTTCAGCACCTTGATTTTGGATTTCTGGCCATCAGAATTGTGAAGAAATAAATTTCTGTTATTAAGCTCTTCAGTTTCTGGCACTTTGTTACGGCAACTGTAGGAAACTAACAAAGTGCCCCTGGTTTAAAAATATGTGTATTTAAAATGTTCATCATTTTAAAGATTTTATTTATTCTTAGAAAGAGAGGAAGGGAGGGAGAAAGAGGGAGAGAAGCATCAGTATATGGTTGCCACTTCTGCACCCCCAACTGGTGACCTGGCCCGCAACTCAGGCATGTGCCCTGAGGGGGAATTGAATCTGAGACCCTCTGGTTCACAGGTCAGTGCTCAATCCACTAAGCCACACCAGTGAGGGCTAAAAGAAAAAATGTTTATTATTATTATTATTATTATTATTATTATTATTTTCAGAAAGAGGGCAAGGGAGACAGGCAGAAAGGGAGAGAGACATCAATGTATGGTTGCCTTTCACCTGCCTCCAGCCACAGACCTGGCTGGAGACCTGGCTTGTAACCTGGTTACGTGCCCTGGCTGGGAACCAGTGACCTTTGGGTTCTCAGGCCAGTGCCTTATTCATTGTGCCACCAGCCAGGGCTCAAAAAAATGTTTTTAATTGTGAAATGTAGTGTCCACAAAAAAGACGCAGTAAAGGACCTTTGGTAATGCCAAAAGCAAAAATCACATTGGACAAAATTAAACAGGCCAAAAAGACTTTACCAAGGTGACTGCAATAAGGGGGAGAAGCCAGAACTAAATCTGAACTCAGCTCAGCTCAGCTGGGGTAGGGTTTTTTAAGGGCTGGGATGACGAGCTAGAGGAAAAGTAGCAGAGAACATTAGGGAGAAGTTATAAGCCATCTGTGCTTGCTGTTTGCATTTGTCTAAGGAAAAACAAATTTATTATATGACAACTTGGAGCAAGGCATCTTAAAATTAGGCTTCCACCTTTGCATAGAAAGTGAGAGATGAATGCTATTTTCTCTACTGATTACATGTTGTATAGAGCAAGAGCGGAGCAGAATTATTGAATACTTTTTTTTTTTTTTAAGATTTTATTTCATTATTTTTAGAAAGAGGGGAAGGGAGAGGGGCAGAGAGGGAGAGAAACATCAATGTATGGTTGCGTTTCACCTGCCTCCAGCCACAGACCTGACTGGAGACCTGGTCTGCAACCTGGTTATGTGCTCTGGCTGGGGAATCGAACCTGCGACCTTTGGGTTCGCAGGCCGGCGCCTTAACCACTGTGCTACCAGCCAGGGCTTATTGAATAATTTTGACAATCCAACATGGAGTCACTGCCAGCCATGACAGTTATACCTCAGTTATTACTGAGGTACTGGGGTGTAACAGGATGTCCTTGGGTGGAGCCTGGAACATGCAAAACCACAAGTCTGGACACTTGGATAAGGACTCCATCTGGACACCATATGCGTGGGACCTCCACCCGTTGTGGGCTATAAGAACTCAGAGCTCTGACCACACAACTCTGGAGCTTGGCTATATCATGGGTCACACTTGGATCCTGGCCAGACATCCAGTCCAATAGTCACTTAACTTGAGACCGTTGCTCACCCTCCACCTGTGGATGTGGTCAGTGACCAGGGCATCATTGCACTGAATGTGTGCTCTGCTCACTTCTATCACGTAAGCTCCCTTTTCTGTGTGTTAACCTGCGTGTGACTCTATAGGCTCATTGAGTAGGTCTCTCTTAATAAACTTCGCTTTGTGGAAAGACACAAATGTGTGTGAGTGACTCCTTTTGGTGGTGCTCCCTTATTCATGACACAAGTCACAGACAGTTTCCCAGGTTCTTGAGAAAGACGTTCCTGGGTAGTAAAACCTACAAGAGGTATTTTTTAAAAGTCTGCATCTCAAAGGGGCAGAAAAAAGTTACAATTATGTTTCCTAAAGCAAATACTCTCCAAGAAGGGAGTTCAGGGACTCAAAGTCAGGAAGAAGCCTAAGTTTAGTCAGGATAAGGAGAACATTAAAGCCATCTTGATCAGTGGCCTTTGACTGCACAAAAGTTGTTGTTTGTTATTGACTCTGTTATTATTTGGTGAAAAAAAAATGTTTTAAGCATTTTACACCTAACAATATAGACCCAAAGACTGCTGTTTTGATTCCCAGCCAGGGCACATAACCATGTTGCAAGCCAGGTCTCCAGCCAGGTCTCCAGCCAGGTCAGCAGTTAGAGGCAGGTGAAAGGCAACCATACATTGAAGTTTCTCTCTCTGCCTCTCTTGCTTCCCCTCTCTCTAAAAATAAAATAATAATAATAAAATTTAAAAATAAAAATAAAATAAGAAATGGGCTCTTGATTACCTGATTAGCATTTCCATGCAGAACAGATCATTTTTCAATAACAGATTGCCGATATACAGCAAGGGATGCCTACATTTCTAAATTTGTTTATTTGTTATTGTTTTGTTCTGTTTTTTTTAAATCTGTTTTGTTTTGTTTTAGAAACTCTTGAATCACAGACACAAATTTCCTTTAAAGAGTAACCTCTCCAACAGGCTTACTGAGGCTTACCATATTCTGATTCCCAGAACAAAGTCATGTTTAATGAACTTTCTGCCTGTGTTCCCACTTTTACACCCACTTCCATCAAGATCCAGGACAGATGGACCATCAATTCAAAGACCAACAACAGCAGGACAATCCCAGCTGGCATACTTCCTAGAATGTTACAAAGTGAATAACAAACATCTGTTCTCAAATCCACAACCCAGATCCAAGAAGGAGACAGCTGCTAACCACACGCCCTCTGCCCCAAGACAAAGCTTTTCAGCCGCTGGTGGAAGCCAAGAATTAAAAAATAAAAACAAGGAAACCAATACACAACAGAATAGAAAATAATAATATATTGTACGCTGTAGGGGTAAGTACTGATTCACGTATATATGTATGTATGCATGCATGCACGTATGTGTCTCAGGACATAATGTAAGGTGTATACTTTTAAGAGCTGTTCTAGGAAATCTGCAATAGTTACTTGAAGAAAAGGGGAAAGAAGTCCATGGATACTTTACATTATACAAAACAATAGGCCAGGTCTCAAGATCTAGTCCCACCCCCTCAATTAACCTACCAGCTGGTAGCTCTAGTATTCCAAATCACTCCAGGAGTTTTGGCTGCCCCACATTTGGCATTTGAAACCCAAACTCATTGCACTACCGCTCTCTTCTGGCTTTTCTCACCTGCGGCCAAGCAGCCTCTTGCACTCACCTCTGGTAGGCCTTTAAAGAATAAAGTAAACAGATAAAGAAAAATCTTATCACTCTTATTTCTGTAAATAGATATATTCAAATAAAAGAATCGTAAGGGATAAGAGAAGACATAATCTCAAGGGATTAAGAGAACATCTTAAACCAAGCTCCATCATTTTTTAAAAAGATTTTATTTATTATTTCCAAAGAGAGGGAAAAGGAAAGAGGGAGAGAAACATCAATGTATGGTTGCCTTTCACCTGCCTCCAGCTACAGACCTGGCTGGAGACCTGGCTTGCAACCTGGTTATGTGCCCTGGCTGGGAATTGAACCAGCGACCTTTGGGTTCACAGGCTGGCATCTATCCACTGAGCCACCAGCCAGGCAAGCTCCATCATTTTTACAAATAAGACAAAATTATTGCCATTGACATTAAGTAATTTACCTGAGCTCACACAGCAATTGAGTGAAAAATTTAGAGCAAGATGCTTGGTCTTTGTATTTTCAGACAAGGACTCTCTGATAACTCTACACCTCCCCCCCGGCCCCAATCAAAAGTTGTGTGAATAATACTGAGGTGTGGACACCTTTTCATTAAATTTTGCTCAAGAGTCTGCACATTGGGTTGTCTGGAACATGGCAGGCAGATAGTGAGTGTAGCTGCTTTGTAGCTCCATTCTTTCTCAGTTTACTTGGAGTCAAAGCATTTTGAAAGAAGAGGCTAAGTCCAGTTTGACATCACTAATCGTGCAACAGATGCCTGAGTGAGGCTGGAAGATGGTGATTCCCAGCGGTGTTCTGGGAAGGGTTTCCATATCTGTGGTTTACGGACCCCGGTGGAGAGTGTATCCGCAGTTTATGAGAACACCCAGATATAAAAAATATAAATAAACAAACAAACAAATAAGAAAATACCCAAACAGGAAAATAAAGTGGTTGAAATGTATTACTTTTCTGTCAATTATACCTTAATAAGGCTGAAGTAGAAAAAGGAGGCGGAACAGGAAGAAGAGGATAAGGAGGGGGGAGAAGAGGAGACAGAGGGGGAGGAGGTATTTCCTTGTCTTGAATCCAACAGAAAATTTTACAAGATGAAAGGCTCAGAGAAAGTCTGGAAAAGGTTCTTTTTCTCTTTTTTTATGGAGAGAACATTTAACCACTCTCTTAGCAAATTTTAATCATAATACAGAGACTTATCCACTATAGTCACCATGTTTTTACTTTATGTCCTCAGACCTAATTAACCTGAGAGTTGAAAGCCTGTACCATTTTACCAACTGCCCCATTTTCCTCTTCCCAGCTTCTAGCAATCACTCTTCTGTTCTGTTTCTGTGAGACTGCTGACCTTTTTCTTTTTGTTTTTTTTTAAGGTTTCACATGTAAGTGAGATCACACAGTATTTGTCTCTGTCTGTCTTAATGCACTTGGCATAATACCTTTAAGTTTCATTCATGTGTTGCAAACAGTAGGATTTCCTTCTCCTTCATGGCTAAATAATTTTCCATTGTATGTATATACCACATCTTCTTTCATCTAGTTATCTGTTGTTGGGCGCTTACTTAGGTTGTTTTTATATTTTGACTATTATGAATAATGCTGCAGATATGTTTTGTAGTTAGTGTTTTCATTTTTTTCAGACAAGTACCCAGAAGTGGGATTGCTAAATCATATCACAGTTTTATTTTTAATATGTTGATGAACCTCCATACTGTTTTACATAGTGATTTCATCAACTTAGATTCCTATCAACACTGCACAGGTCTCCCTTTTCTACACACCCTTGCTAACACTTATCTCTTACCTTCCTCATGTCAGCCACCCTAACTGGTGTGAGGTGATATCTCATTGTGATTTTGATTTGCATTTCCCTGATAATTAGTGATGTTGAGCACCTTTTTATGTAACTGTTGGCCATTTGTATATCTTCTTTGAAAAAAGTATCTATTTCAGAACCTCTGTCCATTTTTAATTGAATTCGTTAAAAAATAATAACATAGTATTAGTAATACATATTATTAATTTATTGTATTATTTTTTCATATTAATAATTTTAAATGAGAAATACACATCATTTCCACCAATCCTTTCCCCTGATTCAAATAAAAGATTTTGTAAATTTTTCTTTACACTGAATATTTTGTGCAGCACAACTGCACAGAGTCCAGATTTCAATTCTTATGACTAATGAGACCAATGTAAAATTGACAGGTGGCCCTAGTCAAAATCCAGAAACTGTTAAAAAAAATTTTAAAGATCATTATAATTGTATGTAGTAAGAGTTAAGTGTGTATAGATGAATAGTCCACAAACTGGGGACCTTCATACAGTATTATGAAGCACACAGGCATGATGTTATAGGATGACTTATATAGTAAAGACATAGTTGTTTAATCTATATAATGATTGGTTATAGTATTGGGGTTTTTCCGAATGAGAGAGGATTGGTTCAAAGTGGTCATCTTATGCCATTTTTGGAAAACAATTTAGGTTTTTAAAATGATTTTCAGAAGCGTTTATAAGAAACAGCCCTCATTAAGTTTCTCTTACATTGCAGAATAAGGTATATTAGGTTTCACTTACACAGCTTAGCTGGTTTTTCTATTCAGGGAATTTTCAAGTCTGGTCTTTATTTATATTTTATTTTAACATCTCTATTCTTGTTTACTCAAGGAATTATTATAAACTCTTTCCCTTACAAATGAGCAATTAAGTTAGCTACAAACCACCTGCCCACCAAAAGCCTAAGCAGGCTTTAAAAATTAAAAATTAATTTTCCAATGGAATTTTCACAGAAATAGAACCACAAAAGACCCCAGCTAGCCAAAGCAGTCTTGAGAAACATGGACCGAAGGTAGAGACATCATGCTCCCTTATTTCAAACTATATTACAAAGCTATAGTAATCAAACCATGTAACACTGGCATAAAAACAAGCTTGTATCAATGGAACAGAATTGAAAGCCCAGGCTCTGGCTAGTGTGGTTCAGTAGATTGAGCACCAGCCTTTGAACCCAGGTGTCACTGGTTTGATACCCAGTCAGGGCAGGTACCCAGGTTGCAAGCCAGGTCTCCGGCCAGGTCCGTAGCTGGGAGCAGGTGAAAGGCAACTCTACATTGATGTTTCTCTCCCTTTCTCCCTCCCTCCCTTCCCCTCTCTCTAAAAATAGTGAATAAAATCTTTTGGAAAAAGAAAGAGAAAAAGAACAGAGACCTTAGAAGTAAATCCATGAACATATGGTTGTCAACCAATTTTGAACAAGAACTGCAACCAAGCAAAAGCTTTATGGTGGCAGGGTTTGCCTGTCTCTTCAGGACTGGCAAACCTGTGAGACACAGATACAGGTAGACACCCAACTGTTCTGAACGAGGAAGAGAGGGTCAGGGTTTATAAAGACAGGAAACAGGGTGCCGGGAGGGGGTGCTTCCGCAGGGATTACACAAATTGCTTTGAAAGAGCTGTGATTGGTGCTGGCCAGCTGACTAACATTATGCTGTAAATGATTTAATTGTTTATGTCTATTGCTAGGTAAAAAATGAAAGTTGCTAACAGAGTTAACAAATTTAGTGCCGCAAAGCCAGTTCCAGAAACTGTATTGTGAGGTATTGTTTGGTTTAGTTCGGTTCAAAAGTTCAGGGTCAGCTGGCAGCTCACCCCAGCCCGCCCGCTGCGCCTCCAAACAGACCTCACCAAAATGCGTCTCCAGCGGAGCGTGCCTTGGAAACCATGATGTTCGCGTTTCACAAATTTGCTGGGGATAAAGGCTACTTAACAAAGGAGGACCAGAGAGCACTCATGGAAAAGGAGTTCTCCGGATTTTTGGAAAATCAAAAAGACCCTCTGGCTGTAGACAAAATAATGAAGGACCTGGGCCAGTGCCGAGAGGGCAGAGTGGGCTTCCAGAGCTTCTTTTCGCTGATTGCTGGGCTCACCATCGCCTGCAACGACTACTTTGTAGTGCACATGAAGCAGGAGGGAAAGTAGGCAGGTGAGCAGCTACTTCCTCCCTGATAGAGTCTCCCAATGGTTCACTTAAGGAATCCGCCCCACAGCTTCCCCCTGTGTACGGATTTCTTGAGCAGATTGGGACCCTTAGAAAATGTACAAATAAAATCCCACCCCCATTTGACAAGAGAAAGAAAAGCCAATTAAAGCCAGATAAGGTTTTGATTTTTATATTGCTTGCATCCTCTTGCCCTCATTAAATAAATTTCTTTTTTAGTTTGTTAAAAAAAAAAAAAAGTTCAGTTTCACCAGGAGGGGGTGTGTTAGCTCAGCTTCCTGGAGGCTTCCCCGCTACATTTTTTATTGCTTTCTTAATAATACCAATTCTATTTAGTCATTTTTCTTTCACATAGTCAATTAATTTATGACAAAGGATCCAAAATTATACACTGGGGAAAAGACAATATCCCCATAAATGGTGCTGGGAAAACTTGACAGCCAATTGCAGAAGAATGAAACTGGAATCTTATCTTATACCATACACAAGAATTGACTCAATATAAATTAAAGACTTGACCATAAAACCTGAAACCATAAAACTCCTAGAAGAAAACATAGGATGTAAGCTCCTGACTTCAGTCTTGGAGATCATTTTTCAGATGTGACACCTAAATAAAAGCAACAGAAGCAGAAATAAACAAATGGAATACATCAAACTAAAAAGCATCTGCACAGCAAAGGAAACCATCAACAAAATAAAAGGGCAACCTACTGAATGGAAGAAAATATTTTCAAATCATATACCTGACAATCATATATATAGAACTCATAAAGCTCAATAACAAAAATAAATCTGATTTTAATATGGGCAGAAGACCTGAAAAGACATTTTTCAAAAAAAGACATACATATGGCCAACAGGTACATGAAAAGGTACTCAAATAACTAATCGTCAGGGAAATGCTAATCGAAATCACAATGAGATATCACCTTACCTCTGCTCTTATCATGAAGACAAACTACTTATACCAGAATAAACTCAAAATTCATAAAAGCTTAAATGTAAGTTGTGAACCATAAAAGTCCTAGCAAAAAACACAGGCAGTGAAATTTCAGATATCCCACATAGCAATATTTTTTGCCAACATATTTCAAAGGGCAGGAGAAATAAAGGAAAAAAAATTAACAAATGGAATTACATCAAATTAAAAAGCTTCTGCATGACTAAAGAAACCATCATCAAAATGAAAAGGAAGCCAACCATATGGTAGAATATATTTGCCAATGATACATCGGACAAAGGTTTAATCTCCAAAATATATAAAGAACTCATATGATTCAACACCAGGAAGACAAATAATCCAATTTAAAAATGGGCAAAGGACCTGAATAGACGCTTCTCCAAAAAAGACATACAGATGACCCATAGAAATATGAAAAAATGCTCAACATCACTAGCAATAGAAAAGATGCAAATGAAAACCACAATAAGGCATTAACTCACACCTGTCAGAATGACTATCATTAATAAATCAACAAACATTAAGTGTTGGTGAGGATGTGGAGAAAAGGGAACCCTAGTGCAATGTTGGTGGGAATGCAAACTAGTGTAGTCACTGTGGAAAACAGTATGGAATGTCCTCAAAAAAGTAAAAATGGATCTGCCTATTGACCCAGTGATTTCACTGCTGGGAACGTACCTTAGAAATCCCAAAGCATCAATTCAGAAGAATTTATGCACCCCTATGTTCATAGCAGTGCTATTTACAATGGCCAAGTATTAAAAACAGCCGAAATGCCCATCAGTGAATGATTGGATAAAAAAACTGTGGTACATTTACACAATGCAATACTACACAGTGGAAAGAAAGAAGGAACTCCTACCTCTTGCTACAGCATGAATGGAACTGGAGAGTATTATGCTAAGTGAAAGAAGCCACACAGAGAAAGACAAAAACTATATGATCTCACTTATAAATAGAATCAATAAACAAAAATGAAAACAGGAAAAACCCAACAAGTCATAGATACAGAGAACAGACCAGTGGTTGTAAGACGAGGGTATGAGGATGGGCAAAATTAGTGAAGGGAGTCGAAAGATACAAGTTTCTGATTATAAAATAAATAAGTCATGGGGATGTAACATACAGCATGGTGATGATAGTTAGTAATAATGAGTCAGGAAATAGTCAGGAGGGAGGAAACTGCAGAGGTGTCCCAGGACTAGGACAAAGGACATGGATACAGAACAGAGACCCTGTTCTAAAACTTGTTGTCCCCACTTTCTGGGAAAGTACCAAATCATGGTGAATCATGACTGCACCTGCCCAAAAGATGCTACACAACCCCTGCTTCATTATAATAGTGTTATAATAAATTAGCATTGCAAGCCCCCTCTCCCATGGTGTGCAATCAAGTAAAATCATGGGAGATCACATGCACAGTATCTGAAAAGTAATATAACTACTTTACACACACAATAAAAGCCTGCCAAAACTAGCAAGGAAATATTCCCCCTCTGAGAGCAGAATCCTTCCAGCTACTAAAGGATGATCTCTTCTTGGAGTTGACGCTCTCCTGTGTTCTGTGAGATGTACTATCGCTTAATAAATCTGCTCTCTCTCTCTCTCTCTCTTTCTGCTATAAACTTTCTGTGTGTTTGGTTCAATTCATTGCTCATGATCACCAAGAATCTGGTTACCTGTGCCCACCTGCAATAATACCATACTGCATACTTAAAAGTTGTTTAGAGATTAGATCTTAAAAGTTCCCATCACAAGAAAAAAAAGTTTTGTGACTGTATGGTGGCAGATCTTTTTTTTTAATTTTATTGTTGTTGTATTACATCCATCCCCTTTTTGCTCCCCTCTGTCCCCCTCCCCACCCATTCTCCCCAAAGTCAATCCCACCTGTTGTTGGTGGCAGATCTTAACTAGACTTAGTGTAATGATTATGTTGCAATATATTCAAATACAAAATCTGCATGTTGTACATCTGAAATTAATATAATGTCATATGCCAATTATTTTTTAAAAAATTAATTTTGAACCATATGATGCGTAAGTAGAAATTGTGTCATCCAAGCTGAGCATCTCATCCCACCTTCATTTAAAGATGAAAATCTTTTCTATAGAAATGTCCTTTTGTTTTGAAGATTTTAAAGAGTTTATTTTAGAGAAAGGACAAGGGAGAGAGAAAGAGAGGGAGAGGAACATCCATATGTGGTTGCCTCTTGCATACCCCCAACTGGGGACCTGGCCCTCAACCCAGACATGTACCCTGACTAGGAATCAAACTGTGAAAACAATAGGTCATCAATGATATTAAAGCTATGAGTATACTGATTAGAAAAACTTAAACTTTGACTCATATATGATTCCCACACCTGATCTCAGACCAGGACAGCTGCACCTACTAGTAGTGGATAATCAAGTAGTCTTACCTATAGAAACAACTATTTGAATATTGATCTCCTCTGAAGATGTACTCCACTCATGAGTGCACCTGGGTTTGCAGGCTGGCACTCAATCCACTGAACCATAACAGCCAAGGCTAAGGCTGAAACTCTTAATGAATGAGCCTGAATGAGAACTCCAGTCATCTCATCTCACTTCAGTCATGGATTCACCAAATATTTATTAACACCAACTTTGTGTCAGACACTATTTGGTGTGGGGTAAACAAAAGAAATAAGACAGACATGGTCCTAGTGCTCACCAACCTTACAGTCCAGGGTGGGAACAAACACCAAAAATTGAACAAGGAAAATATGTCATAATAAATTCTATGTAATGCTTTTATTTATTTAAAATGGAGTGCTTTGAGAGAGAATTAAGAGGAGGACTGCCTAAAATAGGTTGGATGGATAAGAAAGGTGTCATATAACCTGGGGCATTTCAGTTGAAAATTAAAGGATGCAGAAGAGCCTGCTATAACTGGCTGGGGAAGAAGCTTCAGGAAGAGGGAAGAGCCTGTGAAACCTGAGATAGGAAAGAACCTTTGCATTTAAGGACTGGAGATGTCGCCAGACGAGGGGCCTGGCCCTGAGTGGGTCTGTCTCGGGCCAGCTGTAGTGTGTGAGTTTCTGACTGTGTAGGGACAGATCTCACAACACAAGCCCTGGTGACTATATGGATCCATTTACTAAAGCTGGGGACAGTAAAACAAGAAGTAACTGGAGAGCCCAGGCTGGGCTGCCTTAGCTCTTGGGGAGTCAGAGAAAAGGGGATTTTGGAGACAGGTTCAGGGGATCAGGCTGGGACAAACTACCATTGCCTTAGGGTTTAGGAGACTTCATGACTGTGAGGAAAGAAGTGTGGGAAGGAGAAGGAAAAGGAATGGTGCCAGGGGCCCTCCCAGAGAAGAGCACACACTGGGTCCTCTGTTTTTGAGGCTTTTATCTCTTTCTCGTAGGTGGGATCCTTTGGGGAGCGTTTCAGTAGAACATTCATCAGCTTTCCAGGTGCATTTTAATATGGTGATGTGTCAAAATGAGTGCATAGGTGGGGTTTGGGAATATTCCTTGGTCTGCTATACTGTTTTACTTTTATCTTGAGTCTGTCTGGGCTTTTAATGGGGTTTTTGTTCTTTGGCTTCATCTGTCCTTGGGTTTAGTTGGCACAAATGACATTAATTGGGTCTCTGTTCTCTGTTTCCCAGATTTAAGCTATGTATTCTTTGGCTAAGGAGGAGAGGTACAAACCATTCACTCTCAAGTGTCCTTGGTTAGGAGAGAGAAATTCTTGAGATTCACCAGCGGCTCTAAGTGGCTCAACTGTTTGGGCTCGTTTAATTTTCTTGTCTCAGTTTCCCCATCCCACTTGCCCAGGAATTTTCTCTGTTTGTATCACAGAGAGAAGGCCTGAGTCCTTGTAACTTGGTGAGTAAAGGGTCCAGCTTGCTTTGTGTTGGGTTTTCCATCATCTTGCTGCAAGGAAAGAGTGTGCTGAGGCCCTTGAGTAAAGCAAATAAGAGCACAACTTCTTTGATCAAAAAGGTGGGCAACCTAAATGAACGCCTTACCTCATAAAGACCTCTGAACTGTGCCTGGCTTCTTCCTAGTCAGTGGCAAGTATTGGCTTTGAAAAAGGTAAGAGTAGTCCTGGCTGGTGTGGCTCGGTGGATTGAGTGCTGACTTCCAATCTGAAAGGTCACTGGTTTGATTCCCAGTCAGGGCTGGGTTGCAGACCAGGTCCCCAGTTGAGGGTGTGCTGAGACACAACTGATTGTTTCCCTGGCACATTGATGTTTCTCCCTCCCTTCCCCTCTCTCTCTAAAAATAAATAAATAAATAATATCATTTTTTTAAAAAGGAAAGTATATAAAACTTGTTCCTCCTTCCCCAACCTTCCACATGTCCCCTTAGGGACTTGAAGAAATGCCTAGGGGTTGCAAGGGATTCCTCCTGTTTCACAGAGGAATTGTGATATTTATAAAATCAACTTAATACAAAGAGTTTTTCTGGAGGAGACTTGATTAGTTAGAAACCCTGATTAAAAGTTACATACGGGTCTTGATTTACAGATAATCTTTAACAAAACATAACACTAAGAGAAGTAAGCCATGTGAAGTCTCAGCTAAGGCACAATTGAAGGGGTAAATGAAGTAGAAAAGGAAGGCAACCAAGAAAATAGGCAGGTGGCAGTATGTGATCTCCTCCGGTACCTCTCAAACATCACGGGTAAGCATCACCTGAAAAACTTGTCAGAACAGCCCCAGAGCTTCTGACTTAGCAGATCTGACATGGGTCTTGCACTTCTAACAAGTTCCTAGATGCTGGTAACCAGGGAAGGGAGGTGGTGGTGGGTAGTGGGGCTAGATCAAAGGGCAAGTCATGCCCAAGTAGGAGGTACTTCTTGGCAGAATTAGTAATCCCTAATAGAGAGAGGTGAGGTGCAGCTACTCACCTGCACCCTGGCTACTGGATTACAGTGAAGGCAAGTCTGCAGTCAGCAGGCATTTATTTGTAAACAGAAACAAAGCAATTCAGAAGCCCTGCTCTGTATGTTTGACAAGAGACCTGCTATCTGTTTCTTTAGATGCTTGAAGGCACCTAGCCTAACAAGTTACTTTAGTTAATTAAGGTAAGTGTCAGCCTCAGGGATCCCAAATCCTCTGAACCAATGGCTGGATGCAAGTTGCTTAGGGATCAAAATTTGGACACATCCCTAGGACTGCAGGTTTCCAGAACCCCCTGATTTCTTGCACCCTATTTATGCAAAAATTAAAGCATTCCCAAAATATTTCAGCAATCCACATTTCTTGAATATCACTAAGTGCACTCATTTGAAAAAAACTTTCTAATATTCATTTTGACCATTTTAAAGCCACTTCTAGATTATGGCCATCATAGTTAGAATGTCAAATAAACCCCCCTTTGAACATACCTGTAAACCTACTTGATGGCATACTGCTTATGCTACTGTATTTAAATGACAATTACTTTGTGTCATTCACAAAATAAAGTAAAATTTCAAAAGTGATAAAGATTTTTAATAAAACTGAGGAAAGACTAATTTTCATGGACTTGCTGTTGCTGGGGCTTAAGGATGACTTGGGGAAGAGGAGTTCTTGAAATGTCTTTGATTAAGTTTATACTCAGATAGTTCCTGCTCCTGTTCCTCCTCCCTCCTTTCTCAGCCTTTCTGCTCCTCCCTCATAAGACATCTTTTTAAATTAAATTTTATTCTTTTAAAGATTTTATTTATTATTTTTAGAGAGAGAGGAGGGGAGAGAGGCAGAAAGAGAGAGAGACATCAATGTATGGTTGCCTTTCACCTGCCTCCAGCTACGGACCTGGCTGGGGACCTGGCTTGTAACCTGGCTATGTGCCCTGTCTGGGAATCAAACCAGTGACTTTTGGGTTCGCAGACCAGAGCCTTATCCACTGTGCCACCAGCCAAGGCAGACATCCTTTTAATAACTTGAGATGTTAATGTGCTTATCCATGCTCTTTGCACTGCTTTATCCTGAGGCAGACAGAGTGGAGGGCCAGTTATAGCCATGAATCTGTGAGCAGAGAACATGACCATATATTAATATTATCTCCCTAAAAATAAAATTTTGAGATTAAAAGGTGCCAAAAATAATCATAATTCTATAATTTTAGAAATATTTATTTATTGACCTACAAATTGGTTTTATTATTTTGGTAGACCTATAAAATAAGTTCATTCCAAACTAAATTTAAAATAATCTTCCTAAGAAAACAAAATGAAACAACAACAAAAAATAAGACATATCTGCATGTATTACAGCAAAACTTAAAATCTTTCTGTGGATTATGCAAATATTAAAGTTACATATGCAAACTAATTATTCTAGATATAGTATGTCCATATATCTAGTCAGTTACTTTTCTTCAGCTTTATTGAGGTATAACTGACGAATAAAAATGTTTATATTTAAAGTGCACAAAGTGATGATTTGACATGTATATGCTTTGTGAAATAATTACCACAATCAGTTTAATTAACACACACATCACCTCACATAGTCTCCCCACCTTTTCTGTGGGTGAATTTTAAGCACACAGCAAAGTGTTTACTATCGTCACCATTCTGTCACCGTCTCCAGAGCTCATTCATCTTAAAGCTGACGCTTTATACCCTTTGATCGGCATTTCCACATCTCCCTCATACCCACCTTCCTCCTGCCCTGGTAACCACAATTCTACTTTGTTTCTATGAGTTCAGTTTTTTTTTTAAGATTCCACATATAAGTGAGATTATGCAATATTTATCTATCTTTGTCTGGCTAATTTTACTTAGCCTGTTGTCCTCTAGATTCATTCATGCTGTTGCAAATGGCAGGATTTCCTTCTTTGTCCTAGCTAATATCCCACCATATATATATATATATATATATATATATATATATATATATATATATATCACATCTTCATCCATTCATCTGTGGATGGGCACTTAGAACATTTCCATACCTTGACTACTGTGAACAATGCTTCAGTGAACATGGGAGTGCAATACCTCTTGGAGACACTGATTTTGTTTCCTTTGGATATGTACCCAGAATTGGGACTGCTGGGTCACACAGTAATTTAATTTTTAATTTATTGAGAAACCTCCATAGTGTTTTCCTTAAAGTCTTTGCCAATTTGCATTGCCACCAACATGATCTGTTGTCCTTTTGATAATAACCATCCTTACAGGTGTGAGTGATACTGCATTGAAATTTTTATATGCATTTTCTGATGATTAGTCATGTTGAGCATCTTTTCATGTACCTGTTGGCCATTTGTACGTCATCTTTTAAAAAATGTTTATGTAGGTCCTCATTAGTCTCTTAACTTTATCTGAGTCAATATCATATCGCTAGATTTTTTCTGGAAAAAAACTTTTTTTGAATGATAATTATTTTTAGGCTTTTTAATACAATAGACTGCAATCTTCAAAGTTGTATAATAGGTTTAATATACTCGAAAGGGCTGATGTTTTTGACTCCTTCTTCTAGACCAGGTGTTGAGGTTCCTGATGAGTACAGAGCCAATTACTTTCCATTCCAATTGTTTTTCATATTAAAATATGTTGTTTTTGAGCCCCTAATTTTTCAATGGCCTTGTCTGTTTGCTCTCATTTAGACAACTCCTCTGAGGAGTAGTCTATAGTTTTAAGCAAAGCATGTCACATAAGTTATTTCTATTTAAGATTTATTTGACTGTTTCTATCTTTATTGTTTCCACAAATTTGGATGTTGCAAAACCATAGGACTTGTCAATTCCCTTTTATTTGGTATAGGGTATACATTTATCCAATTGAGAGGAAAAGCTATTATTAAAGACAATTCTCAGAAGTCAAGGTATTTTAAATCAAAATTATAGAATTTCAAAATTAAATTTATTTGTGCTGTCACTGATAAAACCCTTCAGCTTTTCTTGGCTTTAATAGGAATAAACTCTAATGTCTCCCTATTTGCAGTTCTATATTCAATCATTACAATTTGCTAAAAAGTTTCAAAAGGTGAATTTCTTTTGGGGAGCTCCACTTAAAAAAACATTTTGATTAAAGTTTTCTATCTCATTTTAAACATGAAATGCTTGAAAAGAACTCCTTAACCAAAAGGTTCAATACCATTATAGGACACTTGAGTTTACTTAAAAAAGTTCTTGTGAAACTCAGATATTTAAAATTTTAATTAATAGCAGTTCTTACTTGAATTTAAAGAAGCTTCACCAAAATTTTGGGCTTTAATTAAATTAATCTGTGTATGTATAAAAATGTTATAAATTTTTACATGTATAGTTTCTATTGATACTGGTAGATTATTGCAGTTTAAAAAACAATAATGAATTATGCATGCACCTCAACCAATTCCAAGAACATTTCTGATCCATGGGTTACTTAATGTAATAAGAACAGCGATTTATCATAAAGCTGTGCTGCCTGAAAAATGTACATTTCTGTTACCAGCAAAACCCAAATCATTTTATTTAATACTAAACTTTTAAACTAAAATTATAATTTACAGTGAAGTTAGATATTTGACTTTTGACAGAATTAGCTTCTAAAATCTTGCTTTTGTTACATGAATTGGATGAAAAAAGGTCACACTATTATTGGAATTAAATGCTCAACGACACCAACATCACAGACATTATTAAACTGGCTGCAAAGTTCCCTTTTTGCTAAGATAGCCCATACAATAACAATAGTATTTTGCCTTTCATGATGCACACAAGAAAACTTAGACTTGTAAGTGAGCAAAATTAATTTAGAAGAGCCATCATGTAATTCGGGAATCACATTTCACAGGCTGATAAGTAAATAAACCTCCACATGTATTACAGTCATTTTCTATAACAGCCTTCTTTAAAAAAAAGTAGGTGATGATCTTTCTTCAACAAACTTGGGTCTTCTGCTTTTCATGTAGTCAGTGATATTTTTATAGCTTCCACTGGCCATGGTAACTATTTTGTGCAATTTATACACTTATCATTAACTTTCTTCAGATTTACACGTACATATTTAAACTATATATAACAACCACTAAAGCAATAGTGACCCGGTGGCTCTGTACAGTGTGGCAGAACTTCTTCACCTATTTTTCCCACTTATTTCATAGATAACTCACCTATAATCAGGTGGCCTGCAGGCTCTGTGCCATTGCCGGTGGAAGATTAGGCCTGGCACATGGCAGATGTATCAAGTGGTCAGCAGTAGCAGCAGCATCCAATCCTTCTCTCGGCAACCATCGGAGTAATTACTCCATTATGCTACCATTGTTTTGTATGTGGTGAGAACACCTGCTATCTCTCAGCATATTCCAAGTACACAATCCATCACTATTAACTACAGTCACCATGCTCTACATAAAGTAGCCAGAACGTATTCATTTTATAACTGAAGGCTTGTACCCTTTGACTAGTTATCCCCCTTTTCCACCTACTCTTCATCCTCTTGTAATCAATGTTTTGCTTCTGTTATTTGAGTTCAACATTTAAAAATGTTTTTAGATTGCATGTGTGAATCATAGCATTTGTCTTCCTATGTCTGGCTTATTTTACTTAGCATAATACCCTTCAGCTGTCACAAATGGCAGGATTTCCTTCTTTTTTTTCCCTAAGGCTGAATAATATTCCATTATATCATATCTATATCACATCTTCTTTTTCCATTCACCTGTTGATGAACACTCAGGTTGTTTCCATATCTTAGCTACTGTGACTAATGATATGGTGAACACTGGAATGCAGGTATCTCTTTTGAGATAATGATTTCCTTTCCTTTGGCTATATTCTCAGAAGTTGAATTGGTGGATCATAATGTAGTTTTATTTTTAATTTTTTGAGGACTCCATACTGTTTTTCTTTTCTTTCTTTTTTTAAAAGATTTTATTCATTATTTTTAGAGAGAAGGGCAGGAAGGGAGGAATAAAGGGAGAGAAATATCAATGTTTGGTTCCTTTCACCTGCCTCCAGCTGGGGATCTGGCTGGAGACCTGGCTTGCAACCTGGGTATGTGCCCTGACTGGGAATCGAACCAGCAACTTTTGGGTTAGCAGGCTGGCACCTATCCATTGAGCCACCAGCCAGGGCTCCATACTGTTTTTCATAGTGATTGCACCAACTTACATTCCACCAATAGTGTACGAGAGTTCCCATTTCTCCACATCCTCTCCAGCACTCATGACCTATTTGTCACATTCACACCTTGTCGAGAGAAAGGACCCAGACACCAAGAGGCTGGCAAATAGCAGATTTATTGGGGGTGGAGGGAAGGTGCAAGGGAATGGAGGCTCCTGCCCAAGCTAAGGGTCAAAGGATGCTCAAAAGAAGTAGCAAGGGGAAGAGGAGGAGAAGGGGCAGGTAGAAACTGCCCAGAACTTGCACTGGAGGCTGCAATCTATTGGGGTTTTATACTCCTGCCTGTTGGTTGTGGAAGTCAGCTGGCATTTGCAAGATTTCCCCTCTAGCTGCAGAGTTCTCTTCTGGTTGCACCAGCCTAGGGGCTTTGGAGAAACCATAGTTGTCCACCTCTGTAGCTTGCCCTACTTTGGGCCCATTGTCAAAAAAGCAGAGCAGTGGGTTCTGCAGCTGCACTCAGTAATTTTCCATCAACCTTATGTCACCTTAATGCTCTGATTGTCTTTTTGATGATAACCAGTCTGCCAGGTGTGAGGTGATATCTCATTGAGGTTTGGTTTTCAGTTCCTGATGATTAGTAATGCTGAGTACCTTTCCATGTACCTGTTGGCTCTCTGTATATTTGCTTTAGAAAAATGGCCACTTACATATTCTATTTTCAAATTGGGTTATTTGATTTTTTGCTATTGAGTTGTATGAATTCTTTATATATTTTTAGAAATGAACTCCTTACCAAATGTTCATTCCACCCAAAGTGATCTACAGATTCAATAAAATCCCTACCAAAAATTCAATGGCATTTTACACAGAAATAGAAAAGTTAATCCCAAAATTCATGAAATCACACACACACACACACCCCAAAACAAAAATCCTGAGTATCTAAAGCAATCAGGCAAAAGGACAAAGCTGGTGGATATCGCATGTCCTGATTTCAAACTACATTACAAAGCTCTAGTAACCAAAACAGTGTGCTACCGACATAAAACAAATAGACAACAAAACAGAATAGGGAGCACAGAAATAAACCCACGTTAACTAATTTTCAACAAATACACCAATGATACACAATGGGGAAAAGATAGTTGTCTCTTCAATAAATGATGATGGAAAAACTATCCATATGTAAGAATGAAAATGAATTTTTATTTCATACCATACACAAAAATCAACTCAAATTGGATTATGCATTTAAACATAAGATCCAATTCTGTAAAACTCCTAGAATATAGGGAAGAAGCTTCTTGACATGAATCTTGGCAATTTTTTTTTTTTTTTTGAAATGACACAAAAAGCACAGGCAACAAAAGCAAAAATAAATAAGTGGGACTACATCAAACTAAAATGTTCCTGCATAGCAAAGGGAAAACAAAATGAAAAGGCAACCAATAAAATGGAAGAGAATATTCACAAACTAGAAGTATTTTTCTTAAATAGGAAAGACCTTGCAAGGGGGGCAGTAATGACAGTCCAGTTGAGCTCTAATAGGCTTTCAAATAAAATAGATTAAAAACTAAATGAAACGTATTTTGAGACTCAGAGTAATTATTTAGCCAGTAAAATTAATTAGATGGCAACTAATCCTCTCCTTTTTTTAATTTAGTTTTAGTTTATTTACTTATTTTTTAAAAGATTTTATTCATTATTTTCAGAGAGAAGGGCAAGGAGAGGGGAAGGAGAGAAACATCAATGTATAGTTGCCTTTCACCTGCCTCCAGCTACAGACCTGGTGGAGACCTGGCTTGCAACCTGATTATGTGCCCTGGCTGGGAATCAAACCATCGACCTTTGGGTTTGTGGGCTGGCACCAATCCACTGAGCCACACCAGCCAGGGCTTTTTTAATTTATTGATTTATTTATTTTTAGGGAGAGGGGAAGGGAGAGGAAAAGAGAGGGAGAGGAACATTGATGTGCATGACCCTTTGGTTTACAGGCCAGCACTGAATCCACTGAGCCACACCAGCCAGAGCTATCTTTGCTTTTTATGGCATATAGCAAAAGTGAGGGTTAGATTAAGAATTTAAGTCAACTTCATCTCACAAACATTTACTGAGCATTTTCCAAGTGTCAAGAGCAATAAAAAGAGGTAAACTAACGTGCCCTACCTTAGGGGAGTTACCACTTCCTCAGGCGGTATAGACACAGCCTGAAAAACTATGGCTGTAATCAGGTTTGGAAGGTTATGCTAACAACTTGAGTGGAGTGTAATAGGATCTCTGAATTGGGGCTCAATGAATTCACTCTGGAATAGTTAGGAAATGCTTCACAGATGAGGTGATATTTGAGCTGGGCTTTTGGAGTAGAGTGAGTAGATTTTTGTTCCATCAGCTGGGGAAGCAGTAAAAGAATTTTCCAAGTAAAGGAAACATAAATATGAGCAAAGGTAGACAGCTCCTACATGCCAGAAGCTGGTGTTTTTATTTGGGGAATAAAGTGAGATTTAATATGGTTGGAACAAAAATACGTGTAAGATAGGAGCAAGGAGGTGAGAATAAAAATAGTTTGATTTGGAAATAAACAAAGATCAACCAAATGAAAACAGGTAAAGGCTATTTTTTTCAGAGCTTGCTACAGCAAGGGAGTCAGCTACTTGGGTTTAGGCCCAGAACCAAAAACAAACAGAGGAGTCAGGAAACTTTACAGTGGAAAAACAGAAGCTTACAACTATGCCCCAAGGCTCAGGCTTTGGTCAGTAGCTGCTGGCTTCTCTAAATTTTCCCCTGACTTTCAATTAGGGACCAACCAAAGAAAGCCAAACATGCTCCCCTAGCCAATCACGTAGTGTGCCCCGTTTCTAGTTAGCCAGCCTACTGCTTCCCCCATGCCAACACTCTCCAATCAGGGCATACACGTGAAGCCTCCCCTTTTTTCCACCATGAAGCTTTGCCCCTCCTGTGCCTGCCCAAAGTCTCTATTAAAACGCAAGTTATGGTGCCTGGCTCCCTCGCTATAGCAAGCTCTAAATAAATAGCTTTTGCTTGTTCTCTTTTGAGCGGTCTTTGTTTATTTCCACATGGTCAAGTCTAAGCTGCTATAAGACCACCTCAAGTACCTTTTCCAGTAATAAGTTATCTAATTACCTATTATCTTAATCTTCCAAAACATACAAAATAATAGTGTTTAGAATGAAAAGCTTGGCATCATGTTTGTAGCTGCCACTGGTCAGTGCTCCCATCCATGATCTCATCTCTGTAGGATATACCTGGCTGATTTCCAGCAGTCTGAAGTTAAATGCTTTCTCAGAAGTTTATAACCAATGTCTGAAGTCAGTTGGTACATAAATACCCAGCTTCCTCAACCCTCTGTGGAATGATTGGGAGGCAGACTTTCTACAATGACTCCCAGAATTCCCAAGATGATTATGCTCACAGGGCAGCTGACTTGATATCTCACCCTTTCCTTAACTACCTTCTTTCCTTCCTTCCTTTCTTTCCTTTTTTTTTTTTTTTTTTGCTTGTAGTAGTCATAACAATGCTACCATAAATTAAGTCTTCCTTTCCATCTTTCCATCTCACTTCTCCATGCCCCTACCAGTGTTCCTAAGATCATCTTCCAATAAATTACTTGTTATCAAAAAATTTTTCAAGATTTTGTTTATTATTTTATAGAGGGGGAAGGGAGAAAGACATCAATGTATGGTTGCCTTTTACCTGCCTCCCACCACAGACCTGATTGGAGACCTGGCTTGCAACCTGGTTATGTGCCCTGGCTGGGAATTGAACCAGCGACCTTTGGGTTTGTAGGCCGGTGCCTTATCCACCATGCCACTGGCCAGGGCTAGCTATCACATTTTTACCATCAGGTCTGCTTCATTGGGAACCCCAGTGAATACAATTTTAAGGTTAGAAATAACCCAAATCATCTTTATTCTAATAACTAGCAAATGTAGAGAGGAGACCAACCCACCCCAATCCCCATATGTTTTCACTGATGTATCTCTTTTGCAAAATATTTAAAAAGTGGAAAAATTTATAATGCCATTGAGAAAAAATACATACCATATATATGAAACACAAAGACACAGAAAACAGGGTGGTGATAGCCAGAGGGAAAGGGGGTTGGGTGGGGGGCATGGCAGTGAGGGAAAGGGGAAAAAACGAGGGACGTAAAGAGACTTTGCTTGAGGCGATGGGTGCGTGATGCAGTGTGCAGATGAGATTTTATTGAGTTGTATTCAAAATTCAATTAAAAACAACCCACAAAAAGATAATAGGAATCTGGTTCATTAACATTCTCTAATAATAAGTAAGTTATAGTACTCTATGTAATTAGTTAAAGCTTTTAAATTAATGCAAAAGTAGAAAAGATTTCAGTGCAAATAAAGATAGAATCAATAGTAAAATGATGTGATAGACATGTAGTCATTTTTCATAGAACAGAAGAAAACTGGACCAAATAGCTATCATTTATGTTTGACAGGAAGAGATTTATCACTGGTTAAACAAATAAGCAAATATTTTAGTAACTCAGGACTCATTTATTCTATTGAAAATTATTGAGAGAGCCCTGGCTGGTGGCACAGAGGATAAGGCACTGGCCTGAGAACCCAAAGGTTGTTGCTGGTTCAATTCCCAGCCAGGGCACATAACCAGGATGCAAGCCAGGTCTCCAGCCAGGTCCATAGCTGGAGGCAGGTGAAAGGCAACCGTACATTGATGTCTCTCTCCCTCTCCACCTCTCTCCTTTCCCTTCTTTCTGAAGATAATAAGTAAAATCTTTAAAAATTAAAAAAAAATTATTGAGAGTCCAATGAGCTTTTATTTTTTAACTTGTAAAATCTATTATTTTTACAGAGAGGGGAAGGGAGAGAGGCAGAGAGGGAGAGAAACACCAATGTATGGTTGCCTTTCACCTGCCTCCAGCTATGGACCTGGCTGGAGACCTGGCTTGCAACCTGGTTATGTGCCCTGGCTGGGGAATCAAACCAGCGACCTTTGGGTTTGCAGGCCAGCACCTATCCACTGTGCCACCAGCCAGGGCCCAATGGGCTTTTATTTATGTAGTTTATATTTATCAATATTTACTGTATTACAAAGTAAAGCTAAAAATAAACATTTATTAATCCATTTTAAAATAGCAATAATCACAAATAGCACATATTTGTTTGCTTGCTTATTTATTTAAAGATTTTTATTTATTATTTTCAGGGAAAAGGGCAGGGAGGGAGGAAGAAAGAGAGAGAAACATCAACCTATGGTTGCCTTTCACCTGCCTCCAGCTGGGGACCTGGCTGGAGACCTGGCTTGCAACCTGGATATGTGCCCTGGCTGGAAAATTGAATCATCGACTTTTGGGTTTGCAGGCCAGCACCAATCCACTGAACCATCAACCAGGGCACATTTTTATTTTTAAAAAAACTGAAACTTTTTTCTGAGAAGCATTGCTTTACATTTTTGCAAATCTCTTTGATGTCTAGTTAGTCAGCAGACAGCTGAGTCTCATATCTGCAGTTGATTCTATCTGTTAGGACACCATGTGCCAAATAATCTCTGGTAACTCCATTTTACATTCATGAAAGAATGAAAAGTGAAAGTAGCAAATAATGTCTTAGTATTAATTTGAAAAACAGTTTGGACCTTGTGCAACCCCTGAAATGACTTTGGGAATGTGCGGGGTCTCTGGACTATCCTGGAAAGAACTGCTGCATTAAAGTATGTGGGAGGCTGGCCTGGTCTGTGTGGTATTGGAAACTGTGGCCATCGGAGCTGGGACTATGATAAGGGTCCATAAGTCTTGCAGAAGGCTAGTTGGCATGCCCCAATTGCTAGCTACCACTCCCACATCCCAGAGGGTCTTAGGAGAAAGATAAGAATGCAATGTGCTCTTTGAAACTAGTAAAGCCTGCTCTGCTTTGTGTAACTCCAGATCTGTATCAACAGGATGTTGGGACAGAACATTTAAGTTAAAAGAGCCACCTGGACTTTAGTTAAAACTCTAACGGTCAATGTTTACATATCTAACCTAGAAGGGATGTGATAATGGAACCTGACAGGAAACTTTTAGGGATGATTTAGTGAAGTTTTCCTCCTTGGGAATCCTTGGGGAGATGCTAATGAAGGATTGGCTCCATCAGATAGTTTTAATTGCACCTAGACTTTTACGATGTGCACTGGCTCCTTGCAGCCTGACCAACTATCACCTTGTAATAATTCATGCTTTCTTCAATTATTTTTCCCTGTTAATGGGTAAAAGGGTTGCATGCTGCCCCTGTGCATTCCTGCACGTAGTTAAACCCAATAAAAGTTCGAACCTATAGGAGCTTTGGCAGTGTTCTCCTCGGAGAGGCACTCCCCTTCTCTTTTCTCAGGCATCTTGTCTCGTAGTCAGTCATTTCATCTGGTGGGAGGGACCTGCAGGACAGGTCCCCTCAAAAAATATACACAAATCATGCCCCAGGTGGCAGTTTGTCTAAGCATCATCCTGATGTGCCAAGTTTGCGGGTTCCGTACCCAGTCTGGGCACAGACAAGAATCTACCAATGAATTCTCCCCCACAACCTTCCTCTCTCTCTCTCCAAAATCAGTACATTTTTTTAAAAAAGTTTTATTTTCTAATATACACAAAGCAGGAAAGCAGAAAGTACACATCCCATTGAACATGTTTGCACTGCAGGAAGTAATCATTGAGGTACCTGGTCTTGCGACCCTTGCTTGCACTGTGGCATCTTCCTAACCAGAGAAACCATGTCGTTGTATCCTTGTGTTAACATAACACCCTATTGTTACCAGTCCCTAGCACCTGTGATTCATGTTCTTCCTGTTGCTACTTATGCTGCCGCACACGCACCCTGTACACAAGAACAGGAATCTCCCAGCTTCTGAAGCACAGAGGCCCAGGGGACTGGGTCAGGGGAGATAGCCAGCAACCAGCGGGGATCTGACATAGGTCCAGTCTGCAGAGCCTGGCTAATTTTCACATGACTTTGGACTTGGTTGCACTCCATTCAGTCAGATGACCACATTTCTTTATCTGGATCTCCGAGGGAGAGAGGCAAGTTTGTTTATCAGCTCAGAACAAAACTCTGTCCATAGCATATATACAAAGTACAGTCATAGCAGATCCAGCAAGTTCTTTGTATGGAACTTCATCTGTTTTCCCCTTTTTAGTCTTGGCTGGGCAGCAGAGAAATGGTACTGTTTATATTCCATATTTTTCATAAAATATATTTCATTTTTAGCTCTCACTGATGTGGCTCAGTGGATTGAGCCTGCAAATCAAAGGGTCAAGGTTCAATTCCCAATCAGGGCACAAGCCTGGTCTCCAGTAGGGGGTGCACAGAAAGCAACCTACATTGATGTTTCTCTCCCTCTCTTTCTCCCTCCCTTCCCCTTTCTCTAAATAAATAAAAATCTTTTATTAAAAAACATCAAAATTGGGAGTCCTAGCTGGTGGTTCAGTGGGAAGGTGCCAACCTGCAAACCCAAAGGTTGCTGGTTCAATTCCCTAGTCAGAGCACGTATCCAGGTTGCAAGCCATGTCTCCAGCCAGATTTGTAGCTGGAGGCAGGTGAAAGGCAACCCTATGTTATTATTTGTCTCCCTCCCTTCCTCTCTCTCTAAAAATAATAAAATTTGGGGGGAGGGGGGAGGAAGAGGCAAAGAAGGGGAGCAGTTTAGACAAGAACCTAGTATAAAGGAACCATGGACATGGACAACAGGTAGGATTGACTTTGGGGGGAATGGGTGGGTGGGGAGGGGGATAGAGGGGAGCAAAAAGGGGATGGATGTAATACAACAACAATAAAATTAAATTAAAAAATTAAAATAATGAAATCTTTAATAAAAAACAAAATTGGTAAATTTTTGTACAGCTGTTTTAATATTGAAGATAGAAGAAAATATGCAACATTTTATGTATTATGCTTTATTATTTCAAGAAAGGTAAAAATGCGACTGAAACATACACACAAAGAAAAGATTTGTGCAGAGTATACAGTAGGTATTGTGACCAATTGAACATATCAAAAGTGTTTTGTGAAGTGTCTTGGTATATTGACATGTTGACCTAATAATTCTTTGCTGTGGGGCTGTCTTATGCACTGGAAGATGTTTAGTAGCACCCCTGGCCTCTATCCATTTAGAAGTCAATAACAGGAGATAGCCAACATACTCAAAATATCCAAATCAATAAAGTTATTGGTGAAAAAAAATGTCTTTTATTTTACAGGAAAAAAAAAAAACCAACAGCAATATACAAACTCTTTGGCTAACTCAATACTTGAGGACTAGTTATCATTTATCTTGAGGATATGTATGTAATGGGCTCCATCTCCCTGGCCTTATAAAAGGGTGAAATTGCTTTCTGTCTGCCATCTTTGAGCAGATTGTCTGTGATACACATCACATCCAGGCTTAATGCTTACTCAGTAATAAAACTTTTGTTTTCTATTACCTTCGTGGAGATGTTTATTGGATTGGGACATTTTATTTTTAATTACATCTCCCCAGCAGGTACTTGTTATTAAAGAGATCCAAGTTTTGCCACCCTAAAGCTGCCTCTCTGGGATATTGATTTTAAGAAGACAGGACTCAGAAAGAAACTAAGGTTTTCCCCCTCTCCCCACTCAAGAGATTCTGACAGAGAAAACTGCTTCAAGAAGAAGATCTTAGAATGTCCCTTAACCTAATTTGAATCAAGCATAATAGTAATGTTACTAGAGAAACCCTGGTTCTCACTGCAGATGCAGTAAAGAATTACAGATCAGCAAGCCTTTTAGCATGCACGCAAAGTTTATTAATGAACGGGAGAGCAGAATCAAGGGTGGCCAAAGGCCAGGGTGGCAAGCTTGCCCTAGTGTGGCCAGAGACATGGTGGCCATAGGGCCCAGAGCATAGCTAGAGCCCCATGGCCAGAGACCAGAAGGTCACAGGTCCCTCCATGTGGCAAAAGAGCTAAGAGAGCCAAGAGCACTAAGAGCACTAAAGAGCTCTAAGAAAGAGAGCGAATCCTTTGTTCTGAGGACATACATAGTTGGTAGGATGTGGGTGAAGAAGTTACATTTTGATTGATAGGCAAAGGTGGTGCCAGCTTTTCTTGGGAGGTCGTGACTACCCAAACTTGGGCATGTGTGGGGATCTGTTAGCCCGAATCCTTCTTTTGCTCCAGACCCTATTTGTTCATTGCGTCTGCAGGATGGGAGGCAGGCAGTTAGTCAAAGTTGTTTTCCTTTGAATGTTGTGAACCACCTCCACTTCCCTCTCCCAGGCCTTGGGGTGAAAGCAGTCTCAAGCTTTTCCTTTTCCCAGCTAGTGGAGATGACACACACAGACTTTCAAGGGCTCCTCCAGGCCTGCGCTACCACAGTTTACTTGTGTTGTTCAGGATGTCTTATCGGACCAGGATTAGGATTACTGGGTGAGCAGGTAATACACATCTCCTCTGCTTCTAGCTTCCTGTATTAAGTTCTTTATTAGATTGTAATGGTGAGGGTCCTGCCTTTGTTTCCCTTCTGCTACTTATTCTGCTATAACAGTGAGAGGGTTCAGGTAGGTGCCTGTTAGCTAAATACCCTGGTATATGAGTTGCCTAGCAAGGATTTTCCTGTCCTGTGTGTTCTACCCTTCCACAACTACATGTAAAGCACCCATTTTCACTTCTGAAACCTACTAGAACCCTCTTCACCCCTTCTTCTTTGTCTAAAAGTCTTATATATCCAATGTTGCCTTATTGTCTTTGGAAATTTCATGGACTTATCATGACTTATGAGTTCCCCATGCATGTGTATTAAACTTTGATTTTGTCCTGTTAATCTCTTTGTTGATAGTTCGCTCAGCCTAGAACTTAGGAGGTGTGAGGAAAAGTATTAATATTTTTTAGCCCCCACATTGTAGTATTTTGTACTTTGTGTTTTCTTTTAAACTTAGAAGGAAAAGGTATATTCATGAACAGCCTTGGAAAATGTTGTTGACTTTTCTATATTGCTCTTTCCTATGAACAAACTTCAACTTATTTAGCCAATAAGACATTTTTCCCCATGGCCTTCATTTTTCCATTTAAATGTCTGAAAAACTCCATTGAGACCTTAGCCTTAAATACATGTTTAAAAATTAAAAGGCTTAAGAAGAGTTTTCAATCTAAGACAGTATACTGGAATTCATAGATTTCTTATTTTCTATAAAATAAATTTCAAACATGTAATATGATTTATTTTTCCAGCTGTATTAAAATATTATAACTGACAGGTTAAATTGCAATTGACAAAAATGATAAAATGTCATACTTGAACATATGAATGCATTATAAAACTATTATGACCATGTAGCTAATCATATATACCTACCTTGTGTATATGTGGTATGTGTGTGTGCGCATGTGTGTGTGTGTGTGTAGGTGTGTGTGTGATAAAAATGGTGTGATCAATTTAAAAAAACAATGCCCGTCTTTCCTGCCAAATTTTAACTTCTCTACTATTAGGGTGATTGTCTTATTTCCTGCTGCACATAACATGGAGATGGGTATACAGAACACATCCAAGAATTTTTTAGTTGAATCAATGAGAAGTTACATACATAAACTCTATCACAAAGGTAGACATCAGTTATGACTTGAAAAATAAATAGGACTTTGGTAGATGATGCCACAACATACACTGTAGCTGTCTTTGCGTATAGGCTCTTTCTGTCTCTGCTGTTTGTGTTTAGGTGTATGTGAAACTCACCCTTTACTTCTGTCCCCTTTATCTCTGATTCTTCATTTTTCATTCTTCCTTGGCCTGTCACTGCCCTTCTTCAATGTTTCTTTTCTTCCATTCCTACTGCTTTTTCTTTGGGGTGTATTTTTCTTTGACATACTGGCTAAGTAGCCCTTAGTAGTGTAGGGGCTAGAAAAAATTAATAGTTTTCCTGCCACCTTCTTAAGTTCTCCCAGTTGGGCCAATAAACAAATTGACAGAGTAACAGAAGAAAATCAAAATTTTAATCCGTGCATACGAGGAATTCACACAGGCATGAAAAATCCATAGACAGTGAGGCAATATTGAGTATATATGATATTGTGACAAAGGAGAAAGGAGAGAATGGGGTATTAGGTTTCAGAAGTGAGAACAGGCAATCTACTGGTAATTGAGAAAAGGGGGAACATGCAGGGCAGGCAAAGACTTTCTAGGCAACTTAGCTAACAGGCACCTGCTAAAGCCTTCTTGTTTACCACACTTTATTCAGATTAGGCTAAGGTGAACATACTAAGATTCCCTTCCTAAAGTAGACCTTTCTTATCTTAATCTCTAAATAGGAAGGAGGAAGGTTAAAGGTCCTTTCTGAGTCTTTTTGTTTCTTAATAACAGCTTAACATCAATATCCCTAAAAATCAGCTTCAGGGGGTCAAAACTTCAGTTCCTTTCCATAGAGTTAAATACTCCTTATTTCTAACTTAAAAGCAGAGAAGTTAAATAGCATGTTAAACTAAATTGTGCAATCATTTGTGTAACTACTTCTTTGGGGTATCTGTCCCACAGATTCCTTGGTGGGGATGAAATGACCTACTCAGACAAGATGCCAGAGGAAAGAGAAGGAGAATGCCTCTCAGAGGAGAACACTGCCAAGCCTCCACTAGGTTTGAGCTTTAGTCAGGTTTAACTAAGTGCAGGAGTACATGATGCAGATGCACAGTATTTCAATCAATGTCAAGGGGTGACCATAAACACATAAAAACAATCAAAGGAACATAGAGATCAATGCCTGGTCATGGTCAGCTAGACATACTGGCATCACAGCATCATTAAGGTACAGTTCACAAGTTCATCCTGTGTCTTAACTTAAACATCCGTTGATTAAGATCAGAGGCTACACAAAGCAGAGCAGGCTTCAAAGTATACATCACATTCTAAATTCTGATTTCCCATGGGAATCCTTGGTACAGTGTTGGAGCATGCCTGCCACCTGCTTCCCGGTTTTTGGTCAAGACTTACAAGCCTGTTTTCTGGGCCTGGCTTGCGCTGTAGCTACAGTTTCTGATACCATACAAAGTGGTCCCTTACATACTTATATGAATGGTCATTGAAAAAAGGACCTTTGTCCTTCTTAACCAAGTTTAGTCAAGCTCTCTATAATTTTGTTAAATGGAAAAAAAGAAAAAGTGAAGACTTAGTTTCTGGTTCTACATGTAAAGAGCCCAGAAATTGTCACTTTGTCCTAACAACAAATAAAAAGCTAAACAGACCAAAAGGTTCACAACTCTTCTTGGATCCATAAGAGAGGTGAAGACACTGGACAAACCACTGCCTCCAACTGGAGAGACCAAAAGGCCCATGCCAGAGTCCAGGCTTCCCTGAGCAGACTCAAGGTGCAAATCACCATGACTATAATTGACAAATTGCTAGAGGCTCTGTATGGACAAGTATGAGAGTTAACTCCAGGAGGCTGAGTCATAGGTGAGAAACTGTTCTAGCTCCTGGAGTTATACAGGTTCTCACAGTCAATATCAGATAAAATGCCCTTGTGCACTGGCAGGGGATACAAAAAAGGAACCATTTTGAAAGACACCAGCGCACTCTGCTCTTAACAAGGCCTGCCCTCAGGAGAAACTAGTTAAACACAGCCTAACTTATTACCAGAGCCTAACTGAACTATGAAAAAGGAAGTACCCAACTTAAGCCCATTCTTGCCATCCTGTCCCAACTAAGCAGAGAGAAAAAACAGTGGAGGGACCTAACTTTAGAGATGCAAAGGAGCCTGGGAAATGTTGAACTCTCTGCAACTGAAAACTCTATGCAACCTTTTGCTTGGTTGACTGCCCAGAAAACCTGGAATGCTGCCCAAAGGCAAATGTCTTGCCCCCAGGAAGGTTAATTAATGTATAGAGTGCAACAACGGCCTGATGTTATCCTTTAACTTTTCTTTTAACTGAAGGGATGCACTGTCCTCTGGGGAGATCTACACAACCTTCCAACATCTGGTTTTGTTATTAACCCCTACTATTAACTCTCTTTACCCTCCTACTGGGAGGGGTGTGGATTCTTCCTGGCCTGCTACCACTAGGAGAAGCTGTTTTGTTCAAGTATGTAAGTTTCTTCTATTAATGCTGTTTTGAATTTGAATAAGGCTACATATCGGTTCTTCATACTTTAGACTTTTGGGGCTTTCCCCCAACAAGTGGCAACACTTGTGAATTTCATAGGCAGGGGCTCACTGAGTTTGAGACCTAATCACAGGACTATAGAATGTTTCCTCTCTCCCTACACTTAATCATCACATTGCTAAAAGCAGTTCTTTTTACCTGGTACATTCTGTTAAGCTCTCAAGAAAAAATTACATACCAAAATGCAAAAAACATAATTTAAAGAGACAGAGCAAGAATTAAAACCAGACATGGAAGGGATATTGAACTCATAGCTGAACTCAATGGCATATATTTCAATGTTAGTTCTTTATAAATTTTGGATATTCACCCCTTATCAGATGTATCATTGTTCTCCCATTCAGGGGGTTTGAATACTTTGCTATGCAAAAAGTTTTCTTTCTTTTTTTTTTTTTGAAAGATTTTATTTATTATTTTTAGAGAGAGGGGAAGGGAGAGAGACAGAAAGGGAGAGAGACATCCATGTATGGTTGCCTTTCACCTGCCTCCAGCTATGGACCTGGCTGGATACCTGGCTTGCAACCTGGTCCTGTACCCTGGCTGGGGAATCGAACCAGCAACCTTTGGGTTCGCAGGCCATGTCTTATGCACTGTGCCACCAGCCAGGGTGCAAAAACTTTTTAGTTTAATGTATACTCATTTGTTTATTTATTTTTTGTTTCCCTTGCCATAGGAGATATATTAGAAAAAATATTGCTATGAGAAAAGTCTGAGATTTTACTCCTTATGTTTTCATGTAGGATTTTTATGGTTTTGAGTCTAACATCTAAGTCTTTAATCCATTTTGAGTTTATTCTTGTGTATGGTATAAGAAGGGGATCTAGTTTCGTTTTCACATAGGGGTCCAATTTTCCTACCACCATTAATTGAGTAGACTGCCTACCCCCACTATGTATTCTTGCCTCCTAGGAAAATACTAATTGACTATAAGAAGTGGTTTTATTTCTGGACTCTCCATTCTGTTTCATTGACCTATCTCTGTTCATACTCCAGCAGCAAGTTGTTTTTATTACTATGGCCTTGTAGTATATAGTCTGATACCAGGTGGTGTGATTCTTCCAACTTTATTCTTTCTTAAAATGATTATGGCTATTCAGTCTTTTGTGATTCCATATAAAGTTTTAGGATATATGTTCTCCTTTTGTGAATTATTGGTATCTTGATAGGAATTGCATTGATTCTATAGAGTGGCTGGTAGGGATATTTTAATTCTTCCAATCCATGAACATGGCATATGCTTTCACTTATTTGTTTTTTCTTCAATTTCTTTTAGTCTTATATTTCAAGTACAGGCCTTTTACATCCTTGGTTAAATTTATTCCTAGGATTTTTAAAAATTTAATTATAAATGGGATTATTTTTGTATTTTTCATTTCAATAGTTCATTAAGTGGTGTGAAAAAATGCAACTGATTTCTGAATATTTTATATCCAGATACTTTACTACACCAATTTATTAGTTCTAGAAGGTTTTTTTGTGTGGAATCCATACACAGTCTCATATCACCTGCAAATAATAATACCTTCATTTCCTATTTGGATGCCTTTTATTTCTTTTTCTTGTCTGATTGTTGTGACTAGGACTTCAGTACTATGTTGAATGTCTTGTTCCCCATCTTAAGGAAAATACTTTTAGTTTTTGCTCATTGTGTATGATACTACCTATGAGTTTTTCAGTTATGGCTATTATTATGTTGAGTTCTATTTCCTCCATTCCCATCTTGCTGAGTTATCATAAAGATTTGCTGGATTTTATCAAATGCTTTTTGAAATGATCCATTTTAGCCATTATCATCTATTGATGTGATCATTCAATTTTTATCCTTCATTTTGTTTATGTGGTATATCACATGTACTGATTTGCAGATATTGTACCAACCTTGCATCCTCAGAATAAATCCAACTTGACGAAGGCTTATTTTGGACATGTAGTTCAAAGCAATCAGAGCAAGCAAATTCCCAACAACTAATGGGACTTAACATGTCAAAAATGCTACCACAGTGACAGTAACAGTTCCCTGATCATTGGGTCCCTATAGTTACAACAGCCTGGAATCCCAAGCATGTTACCAATTTGGAATTAGAGAGGTTTCAAAGTAGGAGAGAGGAAGGAAGCAACTGCAAGGACTTAGTAAAGGAAATGTCCAATTTCTTTTCCTGCCTCTTTTTCAAATGGGATCAACAGTCTAGGGTTCTATTACTATTTTAAAAATTATATTATCTCATAGACAAATCCATTCTACCTAAGTAAAGCACAAGGTATGATGAACTTATCAAGATGTCAAATTAAACCTCAGACACTTAGTTCATGAAAATTTACCCTGAAATATCAACTATAAAAATAATGATCTATCTGAAAAGATGGTAAGTAGCCCGAGTACAAATTCATGACTCAATTCTTCTCTAGAATCTAAACTTAGTTTATGCAACCAGTCAGGTGTGGGTTAACTTTTTCAAGGCTGGGGCTTGGAGGCTGGCGGCAAGGAGTTGGCCTTTGCATATCCCTAGAAACTGGCCACACACTTAAAGTGATCAATCACCAATCAGCCTTAAGACTGTGACTTCCTAAATCACGCAGGCCACACAGGCCTCTCACCTCCCTCAGTGGCACAGTCCAGAAACAAGATTTCTTCTTCTTCTTCTCCCTTAGCCATTTACTACTAATTACTAAAGGTCCTCCCTCTGTAACATAAATTAAACTGTCCAGTGCATTTATACTTATAGCAAACATTTTCAGACCAGCTCACATTTCAAGTGTTCAATAGCCACATATAGCTATTAGCTACCACACTGGACAGTTAAGCTCCAATTGATTACTATGATTAATGGACTATTAAAATGCTATTGGTTGGCATTAACCTTACCTTCCCTAGCAATACTTTCTTAAAGGTGTATCCATTCCCTTTATGGGGCACCTTTTTATCTTGAAGTTCAATCCCAACCTAACCTCATGTATCTGAGGAGAACTTTTGGGTCCTGACAACCTTGACTGTTGTTTTTATTTATTTATTTATTAAAAAGATATTATTTATTATTATTTTTAGAGAGAGGAAGGGAGAGAGGCAGAGAGGCGGAGAGGGAGAGAATCAATGTATGGTTGCCTTTCACCTGCCTCCAGCTATGGACCTGGCTGGAGACCTTGGCTTGCAACTTGGTTCTGTGCCCTGGCTGGGAATAGAACCAGCGACCTTTGGGTTCACAGGCCAGCACCTTATCCATTGTGCCACCAGTCAGGACCGACCTTGATTGTTTCAATGTGATAGTTTTCATTTAAGTTCAGGTGAAACCCTGACTCATACTACAAATCTCTACGCTGCAATCTACACATATATAGAGAAGCTTAAACAACTTCTCCAGGTTCCACTTTTAAATACATAGTTAGAAGGAAATCAACTTTCAATGTCTTTCTTGAGACATTATTTTTGCTTCTATCTCTGGATTCTTCTCATGAAGAGAACCTCAGAAGAAAAAAAAAATTACCCCTGGCTGGTGACATAGTGGATAAGGTGCCAGCCTGCAAACCCAAAGATTGCTGGTTCAATTCTCAGCCAGGGCACATAACCAGGTTGCAAGCCAGGTCTCCAGACAAACCTGTAGCTGGAGGCAGGTAAAAGGCAACCATACGCTGATGTCTCTCTCCCTCTCTGCCTCTCGCTACCTCTCTCTAAAAATAAGAAATAAGATCTTAGGGGAAAAAAAATTACCCCTGGCTGGTGAAATAGTGGATGAAGTGCCAGCCTGCAAACCCAAAGGTCACTGGTTCAATTCCCCAGCCAGGGCACATAACCAGGTTGCAAGCCAGGTCTCCAGCCAGATCTGTAGCTGGAGGCACATGAAAGGCAACCATACATTGATGTCTCTGCCTCTCTCCTTTCCCCTCTCTCTGAAAAGAATAAATACAAAGTCTTTTTAAAAAATTAGTTGGCAAGACCAGTAGTTAGATTTGACCACTTTCATCTAGATTAAAAAGAGGCAAAAAAAAAAAAAAAAAAAAAAAAAATCATTAATCTGGCTATGGTAACATAAGGCATTCCAGATCAATAAAACTTTTAAAGTAATTGTTTTTCATTTATTTTATTCTCCTGTAACACTTATGCTTCTAACAAATAACACTTGACATTTGGACACTTGCTTTTTCACATCTTCGGGACTGGAAGTTCTGAAGAACTTGTTTTTCTACATCTTTGCAGCCTCTATCCAAGTACTGTGCTTTCCACAAGCTTCATACATTATAGGTACTTAATATTTGCCAATTTAATTCCAGGAAGTAAAGCATGTTAATTGATGTCACCATTCAGATAGACTTCTCACTCTATATATTTACTCTAAAACTAGCTTTGATTTATTATTACTTTCTGTAGTTAACTCTTTAGATAATCTCTCCTTCTTTCCTGAAATTAACCTTTGAAATAAAATGTCATAAAATATTTATCAGTACCTCTAAGTTTCTAGTCTTAACATGTAAAAGCAACACCTAATGTAAAAACATTAACTAGTAAACAATCAAAGAAAAGTGATAGCAGCCAATTCAACATTGTTATCCTAAATAGTCTATATGATTTTTAAAAAGTATTTGAAAGTTAATGTTGACTTTCTGGCAATCATGTAAGACTGAACATATCCCTTTAGTTGTCTTGTTCCTGTATCATAAAAATTGAGGAATTTCCAGGTATTACTCCATGAGAAACTGAAACAAATTATAAAGTAGTTTTCATTTAAAAATGAATCCATTACATGGTTATATAAATAATACTTTTATGAAAAACATCATCAAAACAAAAAACTGAGAAGTATGGCATTGTTTTATATGTTCATAAATCTCTTTATTTCTAACTTTTATAGAAAACAGCTGAATTCTCATATTAATTTCTGTATTGTCTGTTGAGTCATGTTGTCCTGCTTGAAATATATCAAGAAAATCTAGTCTCACATACATACATAGCTTTTCCTGAGTTCAAAGCAAGTGCTCTCAATAGCCTTTTCAGATTATCATACCTATTCTTTGATATTCTACCAAAAACTGACAAGCAGTTGTTTCCCAAAGGTTAGTTGCACTATGGAAGCTGAGGCCACATGGAACTGTTCTCATTGTTTTATTAAAATCCATTGGTCTACTAGGCTTTTTGAATGGCTATTTTTTATCACTTTGCATTGGTCATCATAAAATATTGGTTCACTAAGTTATGCAAATCTTCCATTTATGGACACAGGTTAGCACACATCCCAGCATGGTGGGATGCAATCAAGCTCAGGATCTCCACATCCAAGTTGCCTAAAATCCTCTTTTCTTGAAAAGCTCACATTTTATCATTAGCAACAATACTTATATTTTCCTCAAAATATCAGGATTCAGTTTGAGAAAAAAGTCCATCAATGATTCATTCAAGTAAAACTGAGGTTTCATGGAACTAGTTCAGTTTACAAGTCAAACATGTACGTGTGTTTTTCCTCAATGGACACCACACATCATTGCTTCTCTATCTCTGCTTCAAATTAGGCTGGAATGCATGCAGTTTTGTGTGTACTTGGTATTTCATCACAGGATATTTAGAAGATGTCTACTCTAGAGCTGAGACTTAACAACTTTCACTGCCTTATCAAAGACATTCTTAAGTGAAAATAGTTTTCTTTGTTTGTATATTTCTTCTTTAAATTCTGAGAGATCCCAGACGTAAAGAATACAATGACCATATAATGACTACCAGTACAGTGTAGAGTTCTGGCCTTGACTGGTCCTATGGTGACAGTTTTACCAACATTTCTAACTGAATCTTTTATTGATATTGAACTATCAGGGAGTGGGGAGCGGGGAGGAGGACGCAAAGAAGGGGAACAGTTTAGTTAAGGAACTAGCATGGAAGAACCATGGACATGGACCACAAGTGGGTTTGACTTTGGTGGGGAGTGTGTGAGTGGGGAAGGGGACAGAGGGGAGTAAAAAGGGGATGGATGTAATGCAACAACAATAAAATTAAATTTAAAAATTAAAAAAAAAAAACTATCAAACACTCAAGATGAGCATAGCTGCTTTTCCTATGGAAGCATGTTGCTTAATATTGTGAGTTCAGTCTTCTTAAGACTTCATAATACTTTTACAATTATACCAAAATACACATAAAAGTTAGCATCATAAGGATTTGTAAGTATACAGTTCAGTGGTGTTAAGAATATTCACACTAGGAAAACCAAAACTATACACGCGTTACACAAATCCCAATTTCTCCCTACTTTCAGAAATGTAGTTTTTAAATGAATAAACTATATAGCATCAAAATTTTATTTAAAATAGCCAACACTTTTCCAGTAGTCCAAAACTAAAACACAGAAACAGTTGAAGTTACAGTTTGCCTTCCACACTTTCTTGCACTTTCCTAACCAAGTACAATTTCTGTTATTCTAAATGAAACCTGGAAATATTTACATGTTACAGTTTGATTAACGTTGCTCCTTTGAAAAGCATCCAAATGACATCAGCATCATGGTGGTCAGAGACCTGTCTGTATCTCTCCTTAAAATTACAGACATCTGTAATTCTAAAACGGTTCCTCTGGTCAACAGAGGGATGCCTGAGAGATCCACACATCGGTATGTCTGAAGGAGGCTATGTTAGAATGAGTAGGGGAAGGGATAGGTGGAAGGACAGGGACAGTGGCCAAATGTGGCAGACACACACCAGCAGGGTAAGAGGCAAAGAACCAGAATCTCTGCCTAAAAAGCTGGGTTCCTTCACACCCCTCACTGCCATGGAACCTGGTAGCAAAAGCTCCAAGTGTTAAATAGCACAGTGGTGCCAGGGGCCATTACTAACAAGGGGGTAGTACTACAGACTGGTGAACATGCCTCCCTTCCCCCACCCATCTTGGCAGGGGTGCCCATCAGGGGTCAGCCACTATTGGTAACAAGGAAGCAGCACTGGGAGACTGCAAATCTTATTGTACTGACCCACAATCCAGTTACATGCCCCCACATCCATAGTGTTCCCCCAAAACCAAGGTAACCCAGATACAGAAGGGACACCCACCAATCCAGGACAGGAATTTTTCCATGATGAAAGCAATGCGGCCCCACAGCTACCCTACTAGTAGTGAAGGTGAAACAAAAGCTTGCACCATAGCACCACCTACTGGAAAACATGAAACTTCTACTCATTAACCTGAATCATCAATAGGAAACTTGGTACCTAAACAAGAGCTCACTACCTCAAATACATAAACAGAGGAACAACCCATCAAGGACCTACAAAGATGGTAGCACAGAAAGAATGAAAAGCCTATAGAAACCAAACTCAAAGAAACTGTCATTAAGGGAAACCTCTTGTACTATAGGTGGGAGTGCAGAATGGTGTAGCCCATGTGGAACAGTATGGCATTTCCTCAAAAGTGTAAAAATGGAGCTGCCCTATGACCCAGTGATTCCACTTCTGAGAAGAAACCTGAAACACTGATTAAAATAATAAGCAGCACAAGTGATCATCAGTAGATAAGTGGATAAAAAGGCTATGCTACATGCCCTGGCCATGTGGCCCAGTTGGTTGGAATGTCTTCCTATAAATCTAAAAATCATGGGCTCAATTCCTGGCCAGGGCACCAGGTTGTGTGTTCTCTTTCATCCATATTTCTCTGAAATAAACTAGTCCGAGAAAAACAAATGGCATGATTTCATTTATATGTGAAATCTAATTTTAAAAAAGGAAAGACAGAAAAAAGAAACAGACTCATAGGTGCAGAGAAGTGACTGATCATCACTGTCAGAAGGGAGGGGTACTGGTGAAATAGGTGAAGGGATTAAGCAAAAAACAACAATATGGTGCTTACCAGAGGGAAAGGGGGGTGGGGTCAGGTAAGAGAGGATGAACAGGATAAATGGCGATGGAAAGAGACTAGACTTTGGGTGGTGAACACACAATACAATGTACAGATAACATATTATAGAATTGTATCCTTGAAACCTGTGTAACTTTACTAACCAATGTAACCCCAATAAATTCAATTTTGAAAAGGTAAAGGAGCTGTACTGAAAAGTACAAGACATTGCCCTGGCCAGGTGGTGCAGTTGGTTGGATCATTGACCAGTACACCAAAATGCTGTGGGATTGGTTCCTGGTCAGGGCATAAGCCTAGGTTGTAGGTTGACTACCCCATAGGGGCATGTACAAGAGGCAACAAAGTAATGTTTCTCACATGGGTGTTTCTCACTCCTTTCCTCTCTCTAAAATCTGAAAAAGATATCCTTGAGTGAGGATTAAAAAAAAAAAGACATTGTTGAAAGAAGTTTAAGACACAAAGAGAAATGGGAAGATATTGTGTTCATGGATTGGAAGAATTAATTAGTACTGTTAAAATGTCCATATTACCTATAGTAACCTTCAGATTTCAATACAATTACTATCAATATCCCAATGGTGAGCAAAATAGAGCCAGAGGCATAGAAACAAGAAAGAGACTGACAGTGACTAGAGGGGTTGAGGTAAGGGGTGAAGTGGGGAAAGAAGGGGAAGGGTCTAGTCAAGGAACTAGTATAGATGACCCATGGACATGGACAGCAGGGTGGGGATTGACTATGGGAGGGGGGCATGGAGAGCAACAAAGGAAAAATAGGGAAAATGGGGTGGGGGGAATTTTGACAACTATAATAGAACAATAAAGACATTTATATTAAAAAAATAAAAATTAAAAACAAATATCCTAATGGCAGTTTTCACAGAAATAGAACCAAAAAAATATTCAAGTTGTATGGAACCACAAAATTCCCTGAATAACCAATATAATCCTGAGGGGGAAAAAAGCTGAGGTATCATACACTTCCCAAATTCAAATAAAACTATACTCCAAAGCTATAGTAACCAAAATGGTATGGCATTGTAAGAAAAACAGGCACACAGATGAATGAAAGAAAACTTAAGAGTCAGAGAAATCAACCTACACATACATGGACAACTAATTTTTGTTCAAGAAACCAAGACTATAGCATGGAGAAAACAAAGTCTTTTTAATAATTTGTACTGGAAACTTGGACAGCTACATGCAAAACAATAAAACTAGACTACTACCTTACACTATACGCAAAAACTAATTCAAAATAGATCAGAGGCTTGAATGTAAGGCCTGAAACAAAGGCTATTTCCAAAATATATAATTCACACAATTCGACAACCAAAAAACAAGCAATCGACTTGAAAAACAGGGAGAAAAAAATGGGGAGAGTGTGGAGAACCAAGATGGCAGAGGAGTAAGTGGAGCTACACCAATCTCCTCCCAGGACCAATCTGGAATTACAACTTCATTGGGGAGAAATCACCCGGAATAACCAAGAGAACACCAGCTGGAGAGAAGCCTTATTACCAGGGACAGAACAGAACAGCCGATTCATCACAACATGATGGGTAGGAAATGCGGAACCACGAAAGGCTGGCGGGGCTCCCACCGGCAGCAGCTAAAGGGACAGAGAAACATCTCAGCAGCAGGGGCTCCACCTGAGAAGGGTGGGATCTAAACCCCCAACTGGACTTCCCAGCCTACAGCAACACAGCTGAGAGTAAAACAGCACCCAGCGGTGAAAAATGAAAAGCTGCCAGTTTAGCCGCCTTTAAAGAGACAGCTTGAAATATAGCACTTAAAGGGACCACACACGAAAATACAGAGGCACCCACTTACCCTGGGCTCCAGTGGGGAAAGGGCAGCGTGGACTAGAGATGCTTGGGGGAAGTTTGAGGTGGTGGCTTTAGGGGAAGAGGGGAGGGACCAGCCCAAGAGGTCCCAGTGCTGACCCATCCCCCATACAGCCTGCAGACCACTTTTCAAAGAGTAGGCTGAGGGGAAGCCATAGCCCTGCCAAAGGAATTAATCCATCCCACCCAGCAGTGCTCAAAGCTGTTGGCTGATCACAGGTTGATTGGATTAACAATTGAATTCATCTACGCAGCCCAGCAGTGCCTAACTTGAAGGCGGATCACAGATTGATTGGATTAACAACTACTAAAGGAGACAAAGACAGTGGTTCTTCGATAGTCTTCAACTGGCTGACTAGGCCCAGACTAGGACATGAGCCGCCATCGCTAGGCTTGGACCCAGGAAGTAAAAAAGGTGCACCTCCACACCACAGATCACACTATGAAGAAAGAAAGTCAAAGCAGACCAATCCAAGAAGTAGAAACAAACAAGAGTCACCTAAAATGGGAAGACAAAGAAACAACCCCGCAGCGAAAGGCAAGTAGGAGTCCCCAAAGTGCTAAATGAAATAGAGGCAAACTATCAGACATGGGAATCAAAATAATGATTATAGAGATGTTGCGGGAAGGACTCAGGCAGAACGCCGAGATGAGGGAATAAGTAGGTAGTTTGCTACGGGCGCGGACCCAGAGGAGTCCAAATTCTGGGCCCCGAGCACGGGTTCCTTCTTCCTTATATATTTTGCTTAGCGGGCGGGGTGGAGCAAGTGAGGAACAAAGAAGAGGGAGTGTGCGGGGAATACAGAAGCGGACGTTTGCACGTTTAATCTGTCAAAACGGAGCCTGTTCTAAAGTAGTTCCTCTACCTATGGCTAATTTCCTGTCACATTCCCCCCTCTTGATGCCCTCAGCAGCCGGGCCCCCAATGGCATCACAATAAGCCCTATTATACTTGACTAAAGTCCTGCTGTTGTCGGGCCTGATACTGATGTTGCTGCAGGGTTAGTATTTTGGCGGTGGCCCTGCGGGTAACCACCGACTCTATGCCCTGGAAAAAGGTCCTTAATAACCAGGCGCCCCTGTTGACGCGTATAAAAACCATTACTAAAGGTCCTATAAATGGGAGTAACCACTGAATCCAGTGTTGGGTGTGCAGAGCTGCCCCTCCCCAATTCCCTCACTCTTCTGAGCGTTTTCTGATACTTTCTCTGAGCTCTTTTACCTTCTGAGTTATCATCCCTGATTGGTTGATGAAATAGCAGCACTCTTCACCCAGGAATAGACATGTGCCCCCCTTTTCAGCAGTGAGGAGGCCCAGTGCCCGCTGGTTCTGGAGGACTGCTTCAGCCAGTGAGTTTATTTGTTGTTGGAGAGTGGTAAAGGAGTCAGCTATCCTATCCATGTCTTCATTTAGCTTTGTGGATAACTTATAGTATGTGTTGGCTGTCATTCCTAGTGCTGCTGCTCCAGTGCCTGCCCCTAAAGCTATCCCTATTCCGGCTAAGGCGGCAAGGGGAGCCCCCCTCTTCTTCTGGGCTTTGGGCTTTCTCTTAGAAGACAGGAGTGTAGTCACCTCGGCAGGGGTTCTGAGGTATATCTCCAGGAGCAGGAAGATGTCTAGGCATCTGCCAGTCCAGTTCGTCGGGAGACATTTATATGCTGTAGCTCCGCACAGGAGGAAAATGCCTCGTTCCAATCAAAAGGTCTCGTAATTATGGACCATCATCTGCTGGGAACAAACTTTTGGGTTCAGAGTCCCTACCTTATTCTCATGGGTGGAGGTGTGGTTTGAACAATAGCAGGTGGTGTTGATATGGCTGTTGACCAGGACTACCTCTGAGGTAACTGGACCTGAAGTTTCAGTTATTTTTTTCCCACTGCCACCTGGCACTGTTCATCCAGGTTGCCAGTACTGGACTGCCTAGAAGCCTCCCTATGGCCAGGCAAACCCAGCTCTCCTTGGTACTGGTGCTGATGTTTTGGTAGGCTGGGTAGATGGCCCATACTGTTTGCTGTACCTGGAGTACAGGTCTGATTTCTCTTAAGACTTCACAGAAGGCCATTAGGTTGGCCCCCCCAATGCTGGATCTCTGGCTGTTCTAATTGTTTGGCTAGGTCTTTCACTGCCTATAACTTGACACGGTCTAGCTCCCTGGGTTTTAGCAGGCTAAGTCCTGAGGTTCCATAGTCTTGAAATGAGGGGAAGAACCGCCAACATACCTGCTGCCCTGGATCCCCATGGGGCTTGCAGATTCAGGACTGATACCCCAGGTACCCTTTTAATTTGGTTGTCTGGTAGAGCTTGTCTTTCCATGTGCATAGGAGTGGTCTTCCTTTTATGCAGCGGAGGGGTATGGTAGTAGAGGAGGTAAAAGGTCCTGGCCGTAGATACCAGGTTGCGACCCCACTTTCTAGTCGTACCCACTGTCCCCTACCCAGGCATTTATATTCAGGGGTAGTAATTTCCTGGGCGACAGCTAGGCAAAGCAGGCACAAAAGATAAAAGCACAGACTAAGCAGGAATATGCTGCCCCGAGAGCCACCCGCTCACACAGGTTCCATGTGGGCGGTACAATATCAGTCACTAGTAGTCCGAGGAGGAAGAGGGCAGCTCCACTGATCAGCATCAGGTTCCCCCAGGAACAATGACCCATTCCTTGAGGGTCCCACTGGCATTAGGTCTTTTCCGCAGCGTCAGGGCTGGCAACCTTGGTGGTGGAGTTTCAGGTCCCCTGTCAGCTTCGGTCTTCTCAGGACGGGCTGCTCTTTTCACATGGGTGTGGATTCCCCTCTGCCCAGGCTCAAGGGTATTTGGCCAGTGAGTCAGGGTGCTTTTCAGTCTCTGAGCCTTTGGGTCGCCCCTGACCTCCAGAGTGTAGCCGATACTCCTCCTCTCTGGGGATCAGGACTGCCATTATGGTTGGGGCTCTGACCGTTAGCTATGCTTCCCCCATTGGCTGGAAGGCAATCTGGGCCCCCATCTTGGACAAGAGGTCCAGTCCTAGGAGCAGCACTGTGCGTGCTTGACAAAATGGCTTAGGATTGCTCTGCTCCCCTGTTGCCCCAATGATGGGGGAGCGACTGGGATGGAGTGTCCTGCTCCAGTGTCAATCATGAATGGGATTGGTTGGCCCCCTACCAGTGCTTGGACCATGGGCTTGCGGGGGCCTAGATTCAGAGATCCCGGTCTCCCCTATTTTGAGTCCAGCCCAGCAAAGCTCAGAATAGTTGGGGCGGCTGATCTAGGCTCCTGGTTTCCACCCAGAAGCTTTTTCTTGAGGTTCAGGCACTCGTTCTTAAAATGTCCATTTTCCTTGCAGTAGGCACACTGGTCAGGGTCTAGGTTCAGAGCTCGGCCCTTCCTCTGAGGAATTCTTTTTCCTTTCCCTTTGCCAATTCTTTCTGGTGCCAGGCGCCCCAAGGCTGTTGCTAGTAATATTGCCTTTTTCTCCATTTTCTTTTGTGCCTCTCTCTCGGCTGCCTCCTCCCTATTGCTGTATTCCTTATTCGCTACCTCGATCAGCTGACTGAGGTTCCTTCCTGCAAAGCCCTCTAACTTCTGGAGCTTCTTGTGGATGTCTGATGGCGATTGGGAGACAAAGGTGGTGTTGACCATCCACTGGTTGTCTGGTGCCTCTGGGTCAAATGGCGTATAAATTTGGTAAGCCTCACACAGCCATTCATAGAAATCCCCGGGGCACTCTTCAGGTCACTGGGTGACATTGGCGACCTTGGACATGTTGGTGGGTTAGCGGGCCCCTGCCCACACGCCCCAGAGGAGGGCCTCCGTGTATCTATGTAACGCGGCACGTTCTTCCTCAGTATTGTGATCCCATTCTGGCTGGGCATCTGGGGCCATGGTCCTGGTCCACGGGACCGGATCTAAGGCTTCTGGCCTTAGGGCCACTGTTTCTAGATACCAGTGAGGCTCCTGGATAATTCGGTGCCTCTCTTCCGTGTTAAACAAGGTGAGGAGCAATTGCCGACAGTCATACCAAGTGGGGCGATGGGTTTGCATGATTGACTCCATTAGGTCAATGAGGGCCTGTGGCTTTTCGGAGTACGAGGGGGTATGATGCTACCAATTGAGGAGGTGGGTGGAGTGAAAGGCTGGTAGTAGAGGATGGTGTGCCCTGGGCACTCTGTCCCATTGGGCCCAACCTGGGGCAGCCCCTGGGCTTCTCGTAGTGGCATCAAGGGTACAGGCCTGGCTCTCAGGTGAGCCACTATGGGCAATGGGGGGTGTTGGCTGAGGGGAAACTGATGGCAGCAGGGTATCATCCTGTGATGGTGCCAATGCAGTGGGGCCCAGCAAGTACGGAGGGGGCAGGACTACCAGGGGCTCATCTTCTGGATCTCCCTGGTGGATCAGGGGTTGGTGTTCTTCCCTGTTCTGGGCTACAAGGATCTTCGTATTCTTGGCCCTCCAGCCACATCCACCCTCTCTGCCTCTGGTCTTGGCCTTTCACCCTCCGACTATACCAACTTTCCTGGCTTCTTGCCCTGCACATTGTCTGAGCCAGGAGGGCAGATCCTGAGCTAATTCTTGCCAGTGGTCTATACAGATGAAGTGGTCTGGGTGGCCCGGCTTTCCTGTCACTACCAAGTGGACCGCCCTAATTACTCCTAAATTTAGAGTTCCCTTGGGAGAGCAGCCAACCCCGAAGGTTCGTCATTCAGCAGTGCAGAGGGTTTCGAGCCAACCCCTATTCATGCTAGGGTCCTGGCTGCAGAAGCAGTCGAAGTTGCTCAGCACGCAGCCTAGAATGGCTGATGGACCCCACTCATTGTGACTCCCTCCCACTGCGGCGCAGACTCGCAAAGGGTAGGGTACTGTCAGTTTGTCTGCCTGGCCTCTTCTCTCATGAGGAACTTGGGTCTGTCTTAGCCAAGGTTGCCCGAGTAGAGTCTGGGTTATGTCCAGCCGTTATGCCGTATGACAGACCAAGGTTGGGACCCAAACAGGCTCCCTGGGCTGAGGCCTGTGGTGCCACACACCACTCACTCTCACACTCACACAAGACGTCCGAGAAGTTATGATAGTCTGCCCTCCATCAGGATTGTCCCTGTCTCCCAACCCTTGGGTGGGGGGGTTCAGGAGGTGACCAGTCTCCTTTTCCACCATTAAGGTGGGCCTGGTTCTTGGGCACAGGGACCCAGGGGACTCACCGGTCCTGTCGCAGCTGCATCTGTTCCTACTGATTCGCCTCCCCTTGGGCCCAGGTGGGAGCCGTGCTCTTCTCGGCTGCTGGCCGAGGGACCCCGGGCGGACTCCGAACCCGGAATCACCGGGGCGCGCTTTCTCCTGCTCCTCGGTCCGCGCTTTCTCCTGCTTCTCGGTCCGCGCAGCACCGGAGGCCGCTTCACCGGAGGCAATAGCCTGCTCACGTGAGTCGTTTCCCGGTCAGGGAACCAAAATGTTGCGGGAAGGACTCAGGTGGAACCCCGAGATGAGGGAATAAGTAGGAAGTTTATTACACATGTGGACCCAGAGGAGCCTGTCTCCAAATTCTGGGCCCCGAGCACGGGTTCCTTCTTCCTTATATACTTTTGCGTAGCGGGCGAAGGCAGAGGAAGTGAGGAACAAAGAGGGCGCAAGCGGGGAATATAGAAGCGGAAGTTTGCACGGTTAGTCTGTCAAAAACGGAGCCTGTCCTAAAGTGGTTCCTCTATCTATGGCTAATTTCTGTCACATTGCTGAGTTTCCTGTCACAGAGCTCAATGAGCTCAGCCAGCTCAAAGAAAACTACAACTCCAGGGGAACTATGAAGAACTCCAGGGAAGCTACAGGGAACTTACTGAGAACTACACCAGCATTGAAAAGCACGTAGAAACCATCAATAAGAGCCAGGAGGAAATGATGAATACAATTTCCAAATTGAAGAACACAGTAGGAGTCAAAAGCAGGCTAGAGTAAGCAGAGGATCAGATAAGCAAGCTGAAGGACAACGTAGAAAAAAATTCCCAGATAGTGCAACAATATGAAAAATGAAAAAGAATGCAGGGGTTCCCCCACCCCACGATTTTATTCATTATTTTTAGAGAGAAGGGCAGACCTTGCTGCAGACCTGGCTTGCAACCTGGTTATGTGCCCTGACTGGGAATCAAACCTTTGGGTTTGCAGGCTGTTGCCTTATCCACTGTGCCACCAGCCAGGGCCAATCAAGAGGTTTTAAGAGAGCTGCAGAACAGCATGAAACACAGTAATATCTGTATCATCGGGATACCGGAAGGAGAAGAAGAAGAGCAAGAGATAGAAAACCTGTTTGAAAAAGTAATGACAGAAAACTTCCCTAACTTCATTCAGAAAAAGTCAAGCAAGTGCAGGAAGCACAGAGGGTCCAAATAATTAAAATGTCAAATTTCAAAGATACAGAAAGAATCCTAAAAGCAGCAGGAGAGAAACAGCAGATAATATACAAGGGGGCTCCAATAAGGTTATCAGCTGATTTCTCACCAGAAACACAACAAGCCAGAAGGGAATGGCAAAAAATATTCCAAGCAATGAAAAACAAAGGCCTACAGCCAAGAATACTCTATCCAGCAAGACTGTCATTCAAAATGGAGGGTGAAATAAGGAGTTTCCCAGACAAAAGGAGGCTAAAAAATACATGTCCACCAAACCAGCATGGTAAGAGATGTTAATGGGTCTGCTTTAAGAAGATCAAGAAACAGAGAGACAGAGAGGAACATAGGTACAAAGGAAAAAATAGATAATGAATAAGTACCTATCAATAATAACCTTAAAGGTAAATGAATTAAATGCACCAATCAAAAGACACAGGGCAGGTGAATGGATAAGAACCGACTTTAACTTATGAATGCTTTAAAATAATCCTGTTCCAAATAGATTTTACTAAATAAGGTAAACACTTGTATTGTACTTGTATCTACATTACTACAGGTTAAATTTTCTCAAGATTGGCATTATTTTCTAAGATGGGAAAATCAAGTTACTTGCAATAACTCTTAGAAAAATACAATGCAGTTAAGGAAAAAGAAAAAAATGTGGGTGTATATTACATAAAATACACGCTATCTTTCTTATTCACTGTTACAAAATCTGTGCCTGTTTGTGGGCGTATAATACATAGATTTTGTTAGTAATTTATGTTTTAAATAGCAATCAACTGGTCATTGGTGTGTTGAGAAATTAGTCAATCTTTAGGTTAGAAGATGCTGAGAATGAAGACCAATTTGGGGTGGAAATTGCAAACTACGAAACTATATGATTCATGTACATAGGCAATATATAGTCTCATATTAGCATGTAAATTAGATAGATTCCTTTCAAATAGATAGTGGAATATACATTTTCAGTTATGAAGGCCCCCAAACTGGGGATGCTTGGTAAATGGTATTAATGATATAGTAAACTTTATTATTGAAATGTAAACATACCTAATCTCTACCTCAAGACTCTTAAATAGATCAGTGGTTAATTTAGGACCATATAGGAAGTTAACCACAAGTTCAAAAAATAACTAGAATACTATTTAACAAAACCACTTAAATACTAGGATTTTTTACTTTTCCCCTCAAATTATTAGGTATAATTTCTACTCTGTGGGGACCAGCTGAGTACTGCAAGTGCCATTATTTCTGAACGCTTCAACTTGTAAAACATATGTAAAGGAAAAATAAACGGTACTGAAAGACATAAGACCTGTGCATGGCCTCCCCCCACATCCTCCCAAAAATCAATCTACTATTTAAGATGGAAAACTCCAAAAAGAGTAAGTTGTAGTTCCAGTAGCTTAAAATAAACTTGTGCTAAGGGAGAGGGTGGAATTTGACTCAGGAACCACATTCATTTTTTACTGTGGTTTTGACACTATCTCTAGGACAGCTTTCACAAAAGCGAGTTCTGCAATATCCCATTTCTGTGATATATTTCACAAAAACAGCATTCCTGAGTAAAATAAGCATTAAAGGGAAAAAAAGGCTTTATTTACTCTATCTAAACTACTGTCTTTTAACATGTAATAGTTATATAAGCTATTGGCAGATCTTAATTTTTTTGTATTAACTCTTCAAAATCCAGTATGTACTTTAAATATGTGTAAAAATAGGTGTGTAAACGTATTTGTACATGTGATTGGTAATATTGCAATTGATATTACTTAAAAAATTAATTCTTTAAACAAATGAATTAACATAAGTACTTTGAAATAATGAAAACTTTATATTACTATGATTTGAGAGGCTGACAGAAGGCAGTAATTAAATGGTGAACTGTCTGGATGTGAAAGGAAAAAAAAAGTACACATTGGTGATTATAGAATAGACAGGGGAATGTTAAGAAAAATAAAGGAAATGGAGAAGCCAAAGAACTTACATGCATGACACATGGACATGAACTAAGGGGGGCATTGCTGGAGGGAATTCAGGGTACTGGGTGAACGGGGAAAAAGGGGAAAAAATCGGAACTATAATAGCAAAATCAATAAAAAATATATTTTTTAATGGGGAGAGTGCTTGAGTAGACAATTTTTTGGCATTTTACTCCAATTTATTGAAGTTTATTGTTGTATTACACTTTCCCCCAGTGCTCCCCCTGCGCCACCCTCCCGTCCCCTCCCCCACAGTCAATCCCACATGTTGTCCATGTCCATGGGCCATTTATACTATTCCTTGACTAAACTCTTCCCCTTCTTTGCCTCTTTCTCCCCTTCCCCCTCCTCTCTGCACACTGTCAGTCTGTTCCTTGTTTCCATGCCTCTAGTTCTGTTTTACTTGTTTGTTTTGTTCATTATTGTCCTGTAATGGGTGAGATCATATGATATTTGTCCTTCACTGACTGGCTTATTTCACTAAGCATAATACTCTCCAGTTCCATCCATGTTGTTGCAAAGGGTACAAGTTCCTTCTTTCTTTCTGCTATATAGTATTCCATTGTGTAAATGTACCAAAGTTTTTTTATCCATTCATCCACTGATGGACACTTAGGCTGTTTCTAGCACTTGGCTATTGTAAATAGTGCTGCTATGAACATAGGTGTGCATAGGTTCCTCTGAATTGGTGTTTCAGGGTTCTATGAGATTAATCCTAGCAGTGAAATTGCTGGGTCAAAAAGTCCTATTTTTAGATTTTTAAGGAAATTCCATACTGTTTTCCACAGTGGCTGAACCAGTCTGCATTCCCACCCACAATGCACAAGGGTTCCCTTTTCTCCACATCCTTGCCAGCACTTACTGTTTGTTGATTTGTTAATGATGGCCATTTTGACAGATGAGAGGTGATATCTCATCATGGTTTTAACTTGGATCTCTGATGGCTAGTGATGTTGAGCATTCTTTCATGTGCCCATAGATCCTTTGTATGTCCTCCTCAGAGGAGTGTTTGTTCAGGTCCTTTGCCCTTTTTTTAACTGGGCTGTCTGTCTCCCTGGTGCTGAGTTGTAAAAGTTCTTTATATATTTTGGGTATCAAATCCTTGTCGTTAGCAAGTGTTTCCCTATATAGTTGGTTCCCTTTTCATTTTGCTGGTTTTCTTTAGCTGAGCAGAAACTTTTTAATTCGATGTAGTCCCATTTGTTTATTTGGTCCTTTATTTCCCTTGCCCTAGGAAAAGTATCAGTGAAAAATATTGCTGTGTGGGGTATCTGAAATCTCCCCGTTTTCCTCTAGGACTTTTATGGTGGCAGAGCTCATGTTTAAGTCCTTTATCCATCTTGAGTTTATTCTGGTGTATGGTATTAGTTGGTAATCTAGCTTTACTTTTTTTGCATGTCCTTGGTCCAGTTCTCCCAACACTTGTTGAAGAAGCTATTTTCATTCCATTTTATGCTCCTTCCCTCTTTGTCAAATATTAATTGACCGTAGAGTCCTGGGTTTATTTCTGGTCTCCCTATATCTTGAATAGACATTTTTTAAAGGAAGGCTTTTAGGTGACCAACATATTGAAAGTGATATCCAATGTCACTACTTATTAGGGAAATCAAAACCATAGTAAGAGCCCTGGCTGGTGTAGCTCAGTGAATTGAGCACTGGCCCTCAAATCACAGGGGCTGCCAGTGTGATTCTTGGTTAGGACACATGCTTGGGTTGCGGATCACTTCCTCAGATTGGGGGTGTGAGAGAGACAACTACACATGGATGTTTTCTTTCCCTCTCCCTCCCTTTCTAAAAATACACATCCTCAGATTGGGGGTGTGAGAGAGGTTTTCTTTCCCTCTCCCTCCCTTTCTAAAAATAAATAAAATTTTAAAAGAAAAACTACAATGAGATTACCTTATACCTGTTAGAATGGCTATCAAAAAGACAAGAAATAACAAGTGTTGGTGAATATGTAGAGAAAAGTGAACTCTCATACTGTTGGTGTGACTGTAAACATGGAAAACAGTATAGAGGCTCCTTTAGGATCTAAAAATAGAACTACCATGTGACCCAGCAATTCCTCTTTTAAGTATTTACATGGAAAATACAGGTATTAATTCGTAAAGATTTATGTACCCCATGTTCACTACAGCATTATTTACAATAGCCAAGACAAGGAAACAGCCCAAGTGTCCACGGTCTGGTGATTGGAAAAATATGTGATACATATATGCATAGTTGCATGCGATGGAATCTCAGCCATAGTAAAAATTAAACATGACAACACAGATGGATCTTGAGTATTATTTTAAGTAAAAGAAATCACAAAAAAAAAGGTAAAAAACAAACAAAAAAAAACCCATGACTGTCCTGAGAGTAGGAAATCAGACACAGATCAACTCATTTTGATTTTAAATATATATATATATATTTATTTTAAATAAACATTTATTTCAAGTATGAAAAGTAATGTTTCAATATTATCCAAAATTCTGTAGAGTTTAACAAGTATAAAGGCTTTTGACAAAGTTTACAATTAGGTATTAAAATACTTAGGAATAATCTTTGACATTCACAGTGAGCACTTTTGAAAAGTAAGTTTTGAAACAAAAATACAATTGTAGTCACAGTTAAAATAATCAAGGCCTTAACTGAAGACTAGTTCTCCCTCAAAATAGATAGTTAGCATTTCAAAATAAGATTTGTATAAGAATTCATTTTAAAATAATGGTAAACTTGGCTCAATAATTTTGAAATTCAATACCTTATGGTTTCCCTGACAAATACCATCTACTTTTGTCTGCTACCCACAAATAAGTTTCTTAGGCCATTTTAAGCAATCTCAATGATGTACATAATCTAAATGGTATCCAAACTCTGACCAAGACACTTTAATCATACCAATTCAGTGTATTTCCAGCAAAATATTCTGAACAGAAAAATGACAAAAGTTTGTTCATGGAAATTACAGAACCATCAGATGAATTAAAAGTCTCAAATTTGTTTTAAAGGACTGCTACCAACGCTTCTGCTTTTCTTCTCCAGGTACATCTTTTTGAAGGTTTGAAACATTGCTTTTGAATCCTTTACTGGGGTTTGTAGTGTCTCAAAGCCATCTGCACTGTAGGATCTCTTGGCGTTTCTTGAATTACCCAAAACATTATCATCTAAGGAAACAGAAATTTCATTTACTTTGTTATTCTGTTAATGTTTGGGACCAATATACAGTCTATCAAAATAATTAACAAAAAACACATTCTTTGGAATAAAAAATAAGAACAAGTTAAAAGGTTGACCAACTAGGGCTTTTTCAACTTAATTCTCAACTATATACCATATATCTTGCCTGTCCTTTGGAGTTTTCTACTCTCATTACTTGTTTTACTGCAGGGCTGTTCTGCTCTCAATTTTTCCTTACTTAATAAAAATTCCATTTATCAATTGTATACTATTATGTGACCTTCTTAACTACCAGATTAACAGTTGGTAGTTGATCTAAACTACCAACATGAAGAGCACAAACACCAGCCAGTTCCAAATAGCGAATGGGTGACTTAAAATTATGGCCTTACAGGACAACAGGTGGGATTGACTTTGGGGGGAATGGGTGTGTGGGGAGGGGGACAGAGGGGAATAAAAAGGGGATGGATGTAATACAACAACAATAAAATTTAAAAAAAAAAGGAAAAAAAAATTATGGCCTTGTTACGTATTCCAAGACAGGACAGTACTTTTGTTTCATTCGACTGTTTCAGTGCTGCATTATCCTCCCTGTTCCTTTTTCTGATGGGCCCAGCTTTTCATACTTTTCTGCATGTGCTCTTTATTTCATTGACTTTCCCAGATTCAGAATTTCCATACCTTTCAATTTCAGCTCTAGCCATTCCTTTCTGGTTAATCTGCCCCGGAGAGTCCAGTATCCTGTCCTCTTCTTTTTTCTGATTCAAATTCTTCTACAACCTCATGGTCAAATTGTTTTTCTCCACTTTCAAATAACTCTAAACCTTTATCTTAACATATTCAATTAACCAAAAACTAAGATAAAACTCCCAATCCCCAGCTTCTAATTCTAAATGCAAAACACTAAAAGTAAACTATATTCATTCCACTAACTAAATTGAAAAGCTCTGGGTTTTATGGTTGGTCCTGAGGCCAAAGCCCTCCCCAACCAAAAAAACCCCCACAAAAAACAAAAAACAAAAAACCTAAGAGAATCAGTATCTCATCAAACTAACTGAATTTCACAAAGAGGGAACCTAGTTCAAGCCTCTGATGTTCAGTTACTAAGATGTAACTTTATAGTCAAATGATCGACCTAGCAGTGATAAAATGGGAATGAACCTGTCTACCTGATTTTGAAAATTAAATGAACTGTCTTGCAAATCACTAACCCAGCAGTTGGCAAACAGAGTATGGCCTGAGAACTAAGCCAAGTCTCTAGCCAGTTTTGGTAAATCAAGTTTAATTACAATATAGCCCATTCTCATTCATTATTTGATGGCCATTTTCTCACTACAATTTTTTCCCTGCTCAGTTGTTTAGGTGAGAGATCTTACAACCTGTGAAAACTATTACCTACTACATAGTCTTACTAAAAAAAAAGCATGCCTCCCCTTAGCTAATTGTGATGATGATTATTTATTTTTGGTAAAAGGAAACAGGTCACACTCTGGCTGGTGTGGCTCAGTGGACTGAGCGCTGGCCTGCAAACCAAGAGGTCACTGGTTCGGTTCCCAGTCAGGGTACACGCCCTGGGCTGTAGGCCAGGATCCCGGTTGGGGGCATGCAAGAGATAACTGATCTCTCAAGTAAAAAAAATGTCTCTCCTTCTCTGTCTCCCTCCTTTCTCCTCGCTCAAAAAATACAATCTTTTAAAAGGAAACAGATCACTGCTTCCCTCCCCATAGCATGACAGAGAAAATAGGAAAATGTCTTCCACTATTAATACAAATATTGAATTTTTTTTTCTGCAGGATACAGAGCATTTCCTCAAAGTCCTGTACATAATGGCACAACTGCCTTCTGCAACATGAACAGAAAGCCTATGAAGGTGGAGCTCTTACAAAATCACCTCAGTTCCCTCCACATCACAAGCCATCAGGTGGGCAGTGGACTATGCCATGCTCCATGCTGCAAAACTGAGCCTGTAATTGCTGGTATCAAAATATACATCTGTGTCACCATAAAATAAAACTGGGTTTGCTACCCCTCATGTCATATAAAAGATACTAAAAAAAAAAACAACAACAACAAATATTTACACCCTTGTCGCTACCCAGATATGGAAGCTCAGGGGTCCAGGCTAGCCACCACGAGGTCTGTGCACAGAAGAGCCCCTTGGACCCCTGAGTGCAGCGCTGTACAAGGTTAAGGAGAAAGACATGCCTCGAGGGCTGTTATCCCACTTTAAGGGATCCTAGCATGAGAGGTCGATAAAAACAAAAACAAACCAAAAAACACTCAACAAATAATAAGAAGAAGAAAAAGAAAACTTTGATCCAAAATTGTAGGAAAAAGGAAACCCTGAAAACTTAAGAGCCCTTGTTCTCCCAGATAGGAGGACAGCTTAGGTGAGCATAAGGCATCTGGAGCTCTCAGGCCTGGCTTTCTGGAAAGGACTCGGCCTCCTCATGGTCCCCTCGTTGCGCCTGCCCTGGAAACTAATCCTGCCCTGCAACTGAATTACAAGGAATAAGATAAAGAATATGGTACACATGGTTACATAAGATGGAATTTTATATTATACTCATGCTATCTTTATTATCATCTTGATACAAAAAAAGTTACTTAAAATTTTTTTCTGCACACAAACGATGATTAGAATATTTGGTCAACTGGAAATACTGTTAGGCTCAGATGTCTGCAACTGCATCAAAGTACAATACAGAGATTTACAACGAAACGAAAGCTCCAATCTGAAGAAATGCCAGAGCCCCACTGCTGGGGGTCTGGGCCCAGCAGAGGCACCTCAGGCCAGGGGTAGGGAGAGTCACCATCTTGATTAAATGGAGCATTGGGATGTCAGCATGCCCCGCAGTGGGCAGCCTACTGCCATGCCAGATGCATGGTCCCTGTAGGAGGCTGGCTCTGAGTCCCCCATCCCTATGCATTTGCTACCACAGAAGACCCAGCCAGAACAATTAGTTTCAAGGCACAAGAAAGCTGAACAGAGGCTTGGGAACACCCATCGCATAGGATGCAGAAGGCACAGGAGAAGGGCCAAGGAGGAGCAGGCGTACTGTCCGTGGGCCACAGGGAGCCTGACTGAGGCTGGCGCTCCGCCTCCCAGTGGTGAGTGAGCAAGACGAACTAGGTTAATTTAAAAAAACAAAAGAGGTTAACTGACTTCTCTTTTAAAGCGGATTCTTTTCTGAAATGATGACGTTATTGCTGAGACAGACTGGCAGGCTTGGTAGTGGACTTGGAGAAGCACACCCGCCGGCAGGTGGCAGTTCTTGCCAGGTTGTGGTTGTGCAGGTAAGTGAGCACCTGGGCAGCCTCCACAGAACCCGTGTGGATCTACGCTACCCTGCAGTCCTTGAGGAATTTGAATCCTGTAGTGATTTTGCCATTGCTGGAGAAGAGTGAAATTGTCCTTAGATATGGAGGGCAGAATGTTGGAGAGGCTGAGGACAGGAAAATGTTCTGGAAGTTCTTGGAACCTGGCTTCTTGAGGTGTGCAGGGTGAGTTCCCACAGTCCTTGGTGGGGCCCTTGCAGGGCAGATGCACATTCTGGTACTTGGACATTGGGATGCTCACCAGCTTCCTGAGCAGCTGTGCCCATCAAGGTGGCTCAAGGCCAGCTGGGCCTGGCTCTCGTCTGCCGGCCATCTGCACCAGGTGTTCCGCTTATGACTGAGTAAAATCTTCACCAGCTGCACATCACCATATATGCTGAAAGTAACAGAGGCTTTGGGGTATGGCTGTCATAGGTTTGCGGTTGCTGACCAATAGGACAGAATTTTCAGCTTCTGCCAATCCTAGGATGATGATGAGCTGGCCTGCTGCCGCCGCAGCTGCCCCTGCCCCTGCCCCTGCCCCCGCCGCCTGGGTCTGAGGGGCAGAGTGGGCAGGGAGCCTTGCATGTTGGGAACAGAGGGGCCTGCGTCTTGAGGAAGGGCAAAGGTGGGAGGGAACCCAGCTCCTACATACAGTGGGTCGGACATTGTAATACCAGGTGGACCAAAGGGCACAGTCATGGTCTGGCCAGGCGATGACTGGCTGGAGGGCAGGTCGGGACGAGTGTAGTCTCGGCTCTTCTCGCTGTTGTATTTGATGTTGAGGCTGGTGAGCTTGGAAAAGTAGATGCGAAGTGTACAAATGTAGATGTTCTGCCTATCCAGCAACATTTTGGCCTCTGTGGCACTCACGGGTTCGGCATACTGCAGCAGTGCCTGGAACTGGTTGCTCTTGGTGAAAGTGATGATTTTCAGAACTGTGCCATACTTGGAAAAAATTTGGTGAAGCACATCCAGGGTGACCGGGTAGAAAAGGTCCTCCAGGATGATCCTGAGCACCGGGCTCCGGCCAGCTGCTGCCAGACCCATATGCACGGTGGCAGCCGGGCCTGCCAGCGCCACGTCCCCTGACTCAACTGAATTCACCATCTGCGGGGCTGCCTGGACCTGCGTCTGGTTGGGTGAGTTGTCAGTCTTGAACTCATGGTTGGAGAACTCCATGCAGATGGGCTGGCCACAAAGCATGGGTGTCACTGAAGTGTGGGAGTTAATCATGGTACTGGCTGCCTCCTCTGTGTTCATCTCAATGAAGGCCTGCTCTTTCCCTTTCAGCATGAGGAAGTTGGTGACCTTCCCAAAGGGCAGTGCCAGGGAAATGACCTCGTCCTCAGTGACATCACTGGGGAGCTTCTGGATATGGATCACTCTGGAGGGTACGCCTGCACTTCTGTTATCGCCTTTGAAGTTCTTGCTGTCATTTCTGTTTGCTGAGGAGGCCGAGTTGGATCTGTTAGTAACACGATCAGAGAAAAGCTCACCCGATACCCGCTTTGTACCAACTGCAGTGTCTGGGACAATGCCATCTATTGCACACACAAGAGACCCATAGGAGGCAGAGTGGAGGCATTCAATTTCATAATAGTTTCATAAGTACAATTCATCTTATATAGTAAACAGAGTAAGAGAGAAGTAAAGAAAAAAATTAAATAGATGACGATGTTACCTATTTCTTGGTTGGCTTCTGGAATCCTTTTCTCCTCAGGTGCACCTTTTATCCAGTCTTCTTTCGTGCTTTTTATTCCTGCAACTATTTAAATATTCACTTTCAGATCTCTGGATATTGCTATTCAGAACTATTAGTACTACAATGAAGAAAAATCAGGTAGGCTTAAAATATATTTTACAAGATATTAATATGGTCACATGAATTCTAAAAGGGCTCAGAAAAATACTTCCTCCCTCTCTTGAAGTGCCCATATGCTGTATCTTATATTTGAAAAATGAGTTGCTTTTCAAGTTCACCTTCACTATGTAATTATTTTTTCTCCTACTTGGGTTGAACAACACATTTCATAGTATTTAAAGGCACATGACAGAGGATGGTGTTCATATTGCTCTAACATACTTTCAATGTGCCCATTACATCCATACCTCAAATTCTAAGGATCTGGGTAAAACACCAAATGAAAGCAGCAATACTTTACAAAGTAAACTTTACACTCTATTAATCATATATCCTTTTCACCTTCCAAGATGTGCTTTATTTACACTGTAACTTTATGCACCCTAATAAATACTGTCTTAAAAAACATAGAAAAAAAGATTTTCATTCAAATCCTTTAGTTTTTCCATCTGGGTCTCTCAGAGAAATGTTTTATATATAATATCCACAACCCTTAAATATTTCTTTACTACACAAGTAACTCGTAAACTATTTTCTCCTTTCTTCCTATATAACATTGAGAATTCTATCAACCACCTAACCAACAGTCATGTTTGCCACTCTGGCTTTGGTGACTTGACATTGGACAAAACGTCTTGCATGGTCTTCCCTTTCACGAGTAGACTGGGCATTACCTACTTTAACTTCAGTGATAAAAGTCAATAACTGCTTCAAAGTTGGTAATAGGTGGAGCATTTTATATATAGTATTAAAAAAATCACTAAAAAATCATTACATATCTCAATTCACAGGGCTATGAAATCATAGCTCCAAGGGGGAATCAACAAGACTCTTGAAATAACCCACACTTTTAACTTAATGGAATATTTTCCACAATATAGGATTCATGGTACAAAAAGAAATCTTTGTATTTTGCAGAACTTACTATTTTATATGACTCATCATTCATACAAATGTAGTACAATGTACAATAAGGGAAAAATAAAACAACTGTCACCCAATGAACCACTGACTTACAGAGAAAAAAAAATAGCAAAAATGCATTCTTTCCTAGCTACCCAGATGGCATTAGAGATGCTAACCCATTTTTTAACCCAATGGTTTAAATTTTTGTAGAGACTATCAAACAAACAAACAAACAAGCAAGCAAAAAAATCATACTGGACCTTGCACAAGGGCTTGCTCCTTCCTAGGACAAAGTTGCAGATCCTTCCGTTCTTTAGTGGCATTTGTATTCTTAATCAGTCCATCTGGGCATAATTTAAACTCCAGCATGCTTTGTTTTTCAGTGGCACCCTTTTTAGGAACAAAGGTCTTAGTTTTATTTTCTGGTCTCTTCTCTTTATCTTTATCCAACTTCTTGGGTAAATTCTCTAATTTTGTGAGACGGATGCTTTCATCCTTAGTGCATTTAAATGCAACTTTGATCAGATACTGTTTCCTTTGCTCTTTCTCTTGATGAGACATCTGGCTAAATTCAACTTCATTATTAACATTGTTTAAATTTTTGTCTAACTTGGTTTTACCAGTCCACACTTTATCAGGTTGCTTTCCACCAGCTGTCTCTTTGTCATGCCTGGAAAGGTATGTTTTAGACCCCTCGGGATGATGGGTTTTGATGCTTTTGTCATGGCTTGCACCAACACTTAATGATTCTTTAGACATCTGTATACTGCTGCGTCTCTCGTTTGATTTCCCACCATTTCCTACTTGCATAGGAAGTTTACTGACCTTCATACATTGAGAATCACAAGGTGTATTTTTCCCATAGTTTTTCTTTGATGCTTTGATACCCATTGTTTCTTTAGGCTTCTGTCTCTGTAAACACTCCTGTGATAAAACTCTATTACTTTTAGATGGACTATCCTTAGAGCCTGAGGACTTAACATTTGATACTGACTTTTCCTTACCTTTGGCTTTTTCTTCTGGGTTTGACAGAAAATTACTTACTTTAAATATACTACCTCCATTTTTATTCTCCTCTTGTTTATTATATTTCATCCTTTTAGTCTCGGAATCAGGTACGCTCCCATCACTTAACTTCCTTTTTCCTGCAGCTTTGTGTTCAGAGTCACCTGTTTTTAGTTTTTTCTTTTCTGTCAACACTGGTTGTACCAAAGAACCATTCTTCTTATGTGAATCTTTATTTGTCAAGAAACTAGTCTTTGCTTTTAGTGGCTGTGAGTTTTGTTCTATACACTTTCTCTGCGAGTTCTCTTGAGAAAGCTTGGTTTTATCACTAGAGTGAAAAGTTACCTCATGAAATTTCAGTTTTTCTTTCCTTTTGTGACATTGTAAGGAATTCGGCTTTTTATCACTTTTAGATAAAGGTTGACTGGGTAATTCTTGCTGTTTTATTAGGGGGCTGTTTTTTGTTTTGGATGTCTCTTTTACATTCTTCTTGCCTTGTCCTACATCAGGAGAATGTTTTTTCCCATCTGAAAAACTCTGAGAAATCTTTGGATTGTCATCTGGAGGACTATTAAATCCTGTAGGAACATCTCTATCAGAAGTATTTTTTCCTTGCTTACAGCTGTTGGTCTCCAAAGAACACGGATCTTTCCCTTTTTCTACCTTTGAAGTCGAGTTCTTGATGGAATTACACTGGCATTGGGGTATTCCTTCATATTCCATAGCGAGCCACCCCAAGGCACAGCAACGCACATCATCCTTCCCCGAACCCATTTCAGATTTACAGCTTTCTCCACCTGTAGGAACCTGGGGGTCACACTGGCTGCCTTCTTTTGTGACAGGGTTTTCTTTCTGAGATTCTGACAATGTATCTACATCACCAGGTTGATCATTCTGTTCAGGAAATAATTCTTTCATTTGCTCCGAGTTTAATACTGTTATTTTAATTTGGTCTGCTGAGTCTTTGGAGTCACAGCTGGTTTTATCACAAGGTTGATCTTTTAAGAGTTTGTCTGCTGTTTGTTGTGCCACATAACCTTTACCGGTGAGCGCAGCTTCAACACCATAGGGAAACTCTTTTATAAGTTCTGATAGCTGATCATCGGGGAATACAATGAATGTCTTATCATTGAGAATCTGGTTCCTTGCAGGATCCTGGCCAGTGTAATTGCAGGACACATCAATTTCCTGATTACCCTCCTGCTGAGTAGCAGCTAATGAACACATACCTATAGCTGTGCTTTCTGTTTTAGTGATAGATTTCAAAGTGCTTTCCTCTTTTTCACTACTTGCTTCAACATTCTTCAAAGATGATGGTTCTGGAGGCTGCAGGGACATGGACTGATTGGGTATTTTACGTGAAACATCTGTATGCTGTACAAAATTGTCTTTTTGAAAACCACAGTCTCTATTGTCAGTGATGTTGTTGAGTGGTTCTTTTTCTTGTCTATTACTCACCACTTGGAGATTGACCAGACAAGATTTTTGTGGCTCAGCCTTTTTCACAGGTGAATTGAATATCTTTGCTATTTGGGAATTGTAAGATATATCACCTTCAACAAGAGAACATATATTGCCAATCTGTAACAAATCACTGCTCACAACATCATTGTCCCTTGATTGAGATTGGGCTTGCTGATCACTCACAAGACATGAAATTGTACCTCCTGAATTACGATTAGTTGGTTCATTTTGCTTTTCCTTCTGACTTAGTGGGAAATTGTTGGTGTTTGTTGATGTGCTTGCAACTGGTTCATTAAGATTCAAATCAGCAGTAACACTTGTATTTCCTGCCATTTGATTTAGGCTACAAACACTGCCTTCTTTAATAACTGGATACAAAGTTTCAGGTAAAGCTTCAAAAGTTATTGCATTGACAGGCAATGTTTTGACATCTGAAAGAATTAAAGGGGACACAACAGCAATCTGAAGTTCTGTTCCCTTTGTAATAATTGCACCTGAAGCATCATAATTTTGCACTATCATTGGCAGAGTTGTAATTTGTGCATAGTTTACCATCTTGTTCTGGTAATTTCCCACAACTGAAAAGGGACTCTGCTCAGAGATTTCTACAGGCTTTGAAACGCCAACTGCTGTTCTGTTTGTTGCTGACTCATCACATTGGTTATTTTCTGTAGATTCTGAAGGTTGCTTTTTCCACAGAGAAAGACATGTTGCTAGCAATTCCACAGAACAGTGACCATCACTTTTTGAAGTTATTCCACTTGTTGAAGATTTATGGTCAGAGCAAAAAGAATTGTCTGAAATCTTGGCATTTATATTGCAAGCACTTTGAGTTTCCTTGGTTTTTAAGTTCAGATGGTTACCAGTCATTTGGGTATTGGGATTTACTTCAGAACTGCATGGTGTTGAATCCTGAATAGTTTCACAACCATCTTTTAATAACTTCTTCCTAATTTTACCTCCATGTCCAAGTAGATCAAGAAGTAGCTTATTTTTATTTAGATTTTTTGAACCATATTCCTCAAAGGCCATAGGCTGAGGAACAGAAGTTGTTCCAGAATTTGTTTGCCTATTTTCTTCAACATTGACTAAATTTCCTGATGAAAACTGGGTGCTATTTAACATTGCATGAGGACCCTCAACAATTGGTGTTTTCAAAGAAGTTGTAACTTTCGAATCATGTAACTGGGCTAGCACTGGCACCTTTTCCGAACACACAGAATTTATTAAAATGGAACTGACCTGGTTAAAATTTCTGCGATTGGCATCCAGGGTACTGTGTGTTCTATTCGCTGCTTCTGCAGTCTCCATTATTGTTGGTTGTTTATCCTCTGCAGTCTCTGGAGTGACTGGGGTTACCTGTGGTCCAGACTGGATTTTGGCAGTTTGTTTTAAAGACAGTTGAGAATTTTGAGCTGACCTGTTATATGAGTTATTAGTCGCTTTAATACAACCTGCTGCCATCAAAACATTTCTATCAATTTTAACTTTCCTTGCCAGTTCAGAAAATTTCCTTTTCATTTCTACTAATGTTCTAATATCCCTCACTAACTTTTCTTTTGTGGCATTTGTGTCCAGTACTTGACTTGAAGTTGGTTTGCAAGACTCTACTCTTCCTTCGTGATTATTTTGAGCAAGAATCTGATCACCATCCACAGAAAACCTAATGGGATCATTCATAGGCTGACTGACATTAGAATTTACTTTCAAGTCACAGAAATTTCCAATCGTGCTCATATTTTCATTGCTGTTTTGCTTTTGAAAGCCTCCGGAAAAGTCTCCCCTTGTTTCAGGTAAGGGTGCTTCCTGATTCTGAGAAACATCTAACGAAGGGTGTTTAGTAACAAGCTGAGTATTTTGCAAAGGCTGGCTTGCATATCTACAGTCATAAGGCGGAGGAGGAGGTCTTTTGCCAATCTGGGTAACTGCATATTGATAGGACTGTACGGTTGCAGGCTGATTTGAGTGTAAAGTCAGTGTAGAGTTTGGAGGATGATTATTCTTAACTTGGAATGATGTTGATGGCATAGCATTTTGTTTTTGAAGAGTAGGGTTTTGCAAAAAGCCTTGTGATGGATAACTGTATTGCCTTGGAAGTGGTCTGTAATCTGGGTAAGTCAGTCCACTGGCTGTATACTGTTGTGCCCAGTTACCCTGTTGCTCTGATAAAGATGAGTTAAGCCTCTGGTTTCCTTGATAAGTTACAGGAGCTCTTACAGAATTAGAAGGGATCACCTGTCCTTGCATAGAATAGGTATCTGATGTTACAAATTGATTCTGTAGTGCACTTACATTGGGTATATTAGTTCTAAACCCAGTTTGTTGAGATACAGTTGCTCCTGTATGAGAAAACATAGAATTCCTTGCTGGTGAGTCCAACCAGGTATTTTGTGCAACTCCTGAAGACATCTGCAAACTATGATTTAGTTGTGGGGGTCCTTTCACATTTGTGTATGTTCTTCTTTCTACTGCACTCTGTGAGGCCACAAGTGACCCACTAGGCATATCAGGTACTGAGATTTGTTGAGGAGTATTATAATTTCTAATGTTGTGCAGTGGCTGTGAAACTGGGTTTGAAGTACCGAGAAATAAGCATGTTGGTTGGTTATTTCCAGGAGAGTTTAAAGAACCTTGAGATGGTGTGTTTATTAAAGCTGTATCCAAAAAGGATGTCTGGTTTTTAGGATACAACTGTGGTAAGTTGACACCCTCAGGGGGTTTTGTATTCCAATCCATTGTTGATTTGATGTAGAAGTGTATGTACTAAAAGTCAGTTTTTTTGAATGAGAGGAAATCTGTAGGAAATAAAGATCTTTTATTATAAAGCTGTTTTGACTGGACAGAATTTCTAAAAAAATTAGTTTACCTTAACACCAATAACGTCTGTATCAATCATAATTCCCAACACCTCAGACTAGACAAATCCTCATCTTTAATTTGGGAAAGTGGGATAGTAAAGGAGGATGCAACAATATATAAGGAAAATGTCAACAATATTTCTGGGATGTTTAACAGGAATTCCTTCTACACAATAGAGTTAAGATTTTCTTTGTTAAGTTTAAGTGGTAATTACTGTCTGAGTTTATTATAAGTAGCTCTTTATTCTAAGTAACCATGTCCATTATTAAAAAGATTTAAATTACTGTCTATCCCTCATGTCTGTACCTCATAAAGGTGTATCAACTATTAATAATGTCTTTCAGAACATTTCTATATATAAAAACACTATCAGATAAATAAAACCTCATCTTTTAAACAAATGGAATCCTATTGTAAGGAAATCCCCTTTAACGGCCTTGGCTAATCCCCCTGAACGGCCTTCGCTCTTGGGCAGTAGCCAGCTTGAGTGATAAGAAACGCGCCAAAAACTAGGTCTAACTTCTGCTTTTGCTTCTGTACACCTGCTTGCGCCACGTAGGCTAAGGAGTAAAGCTTCAGCTATAAAAGTCGCTGCTTACCCCGGCTCGGGGCCCAGAATTTGGAGAGCTTCTCCTCTGGGACCATGCGTGAATAAAGGATCGTACTCCTGAACTCCCCCAGTGTCTGGTCGTTTCATTCTGAATTCCAGTAGAACACTATGAGACACACTATCTAGTTTGCCTGATTTTCATCACTATACCTAAGAGGATTATCTTACCATTTCACCACACAGATATTTAATCTACCACTGTCTGCATAACATTCTGCTTTATGGCTATATCACCACCACTTAACTAGCCCAGTATTGATCGAATGCAGCATACCTAGTACATTTATTGTGCTTTGCTTTAGTTTAGTTTAGTTTGCTTTACAAACAGAAGGCAAAAGCCAGCAAAAAAGATTATAACTCTATTGTTATACTCACTTCTTACGGTGGTGTAGAACTGAACCCACAGTTAAATGAGATCCGAAGAGTGAGTCCCTCTCCCAACAGGACTGGAATCCTTGCAAGAAACACCAGGTATATGTACACGAGGAAAATGCTATGGGGTCACAGAGAGAAGGTGGCCATCTGCAAGCCAAGGAGAGAGTCCTGAGAATGAACCAAATACCTAATCTTAGACTTCCAAACTCTAAAACTGCAAGAAACAAATGTGTTGTTTAAGCCACCCGAGCTGTGATTTATTATGTGATGGTAGACCTAACAGGCTAATGCAAAATATATAGGTAGGGAGAGAAATAAGCTTTACAAGTAATTTGGTTTTCCCCCATTCTCTCTCCTTCGTGAACACAGAAGGCACTGAAGCCTGGAAAAGCACCCCTGAGCAATCTAAATTAGAAGAGGGGAGTTAAGTTTTCTGACGTTTTTCCTGATGAAGAGCCTCTACTTTTGGATATAATGTATTCTTAAAGCTTTTGAGATTAATGGAGGTTACCAGAAATAGATTTCTAATCTAGCATTTTAATTTCTCTTGAAAAAATAAACTACTTTGTCCCAGCATTTCCGCTATGCCTGCCCCTTTATCACCTTTCACCTATGACAACAGTGGCACTCACCTGACAAAAGCCCAGCTGTGGCTGAACTTATGAATCTCCCCTGCAAGGAGCCCAAGTTTTCTGGAGAGGAAAATAAATTATTTAAGCCAGCAGATCGATTCCCCAACTACCAAAACTATAAAACATACACCCTTATAGCCTGCATACACAGGGTGCACGTAATACATTGGCAATAACTTTCCATCTCCTTATTTCATGTGTTTCTTATTAATTTTGAAAAACTATGTTTTAAGGTTATGATTTCATGTCATTGTTTCAGATATAAAGTATTAAATTCTGAGAGCAATCGTCATGTCGAAGGAATACAATGATAGAGCAACCATCACTTCTGGACTGCATGCAGGGCAAACTGCTAAGGAAACTGCAGACTTTAATAACATCCCTTTATGTACAGTTTATAGCATGAAGATGTATGATGCTGATCCTGATGTTGCCACATCAACAAGGAAAACACGTAAGGTACGTAAGGATTGCACAAGTCCAGATATTGTACACAGAATCCAATTGATCATCAATGAAGATCCAGGATGTTTACTTTGCCATTTTAAGAGAAGTAGTTGTACCATGAATGAAGCAAGTTGCAAATGGACATCATTTTGTCTTCCAACAAGATGGTGCACCAGCACATAATGCCAAAAAGGTGCAAGAATTTCTCAGTGTCAATGTTTCTGAATTCTGGTCAAAGGAAATCTGGCCACCTAGTTCACCAGATGCAAATCCTTTAGACTATTAATGCATGGAGCATTTGTGAGAAAGAAGTTAATAAACAACCTCATTCCAATAAAGAGGCTGTTAAAGCTAAGACTGAAAACATTATGATGTCCATGGATGAAGAAAAGTTAATTGAAGTGTGCTCAAGATTCTGAAGTCGAACCGAGTCTATTATCACAGCAAATGGAGACTTTTTTAAATAAAAAATAATGACTATGTTTATGTATTTACATATAAGGATAAATGTATTTCAAAATATGATACTTTTGTGGTATGCTGTTAATTTTACTAAAATTTTGCCACTTTATCACACGCACCCTGTATATAAAATGGAGACAAGCATTTATATACAGAGGATTAGGCATCTTCCTTCAAACAAAAGGTTGCCAGTTCAATTCCCAGTAATGGCACATGTGTGTGTTGTGGGCCATGTCCCCAGCTGGGTATATGCAAGAGGCAATGGATTGATGTTTCTTTTGTACATTGATGTTTCTCTCCCTTCCTTCCCAAACAAAATGAACCAGGTTCAAAAACACTAGTTATAAGGATGCTCAATGAACTTAGGGGGAACCGCAGTAGCAAAAAAAAAAAAAAAAAAAAAAAATCCAGTCAGAAAAGAAGGATACACTAATTGAAATGAAGAACAATTTCCAGGGAATCAACAGAGTGGATAAAGCTGAGAATCAAATCAAGGATTTGGAATGTAGGAAAGCAGAAGCACCTGGCTGGTAGCACAGGGGGTAAGGTGCTGGCCTGCAAACCCAAAGGTCGCAGGTTCGAATCCCCAGCCAGGGCACATAACCAGGTTGCAAGTCAGGTCTCCAGTCAGATCTGTGGCTGGAGGCAGGTGAAACGCAACCATACATTGATGTCTCTCTCCCTCTCTGCCTCTCTCCCTTCCCCTCTTCCTAAAAATAATGAAATAAAATCTTTAAAAAAAAAAAAAAAAGAAAGAAAAGAAAAGAAAGCAGAAGCAACCAAGAATAAAAAAGAAAGAAAAAAAAGAAGATTGTATGGAGGCTCTGGGACAACTTTAAGCATACCAACATTCTCATCATGAAGGTACCAGAAGGCAAAGAAACAAGAAATTGAAACCCTATTTGAAGAAAAATGACAGAAAACTCCCCTAATTTGGTGAAGGAGATAGACACACAAACCCAGGAAGCAGACAGTCCCAAACAAAATGAACACAAAGAGGCTCAAACCAAGACACATCATCATTAAAATGCCAAAGGTGCCCTAATGGGTGTGGCTTAGAGGATTAGGCATCTTCCTTCAAACAAAAGGTTGCCAGTTCAATTCCCAGTAATGGCACATGTGTGTGTTGTGGGCCATGTCCCCAGCTGGGTATATGCAAGAGGCAATGGATTGATGTTTCTTTTGTACATTGATGTTGCTCTCCCTTCCTTCCCCCATCTCTAAACATACCTAAAATCTTATTTTTTAAAATGCCAATGGTTAAATACAAAGAGAGAATCTTAAAAGCAGTAAGAGAATAGCAGTCAAGTTACCTCCAAGGGAACTCCCATACATAGGACTATTAGCTGACTTCTCAACAGAAGCTTTGAAGGCCAGAAGGGATTGGCAAAAATTATTCAGTAATGAAACACAAAAACCAAGATTACTCTACCCAGTAAAGCTTTCACTTAGAATCAAAAGGACAGATAAGCATTTCATAGACAAAAAAAAGCTAAAGGAACTCATCACCACCAAACTAGTATTATATGAAATGTCAAACAATCTTCTATAATAAGAAGGCTGGGTAGTTCAGTTTGTTAAGAGCATCATCCCAATATACCAAAGTTGTAGGTTTGATCCCTGATCAGAGCAGATACAAGAAACAACCAATGTAAATAAGTGGAACAACAAATTGATATTTCTCTTTGTCTTTCTTCCTTTCTTTTTTCCCTTCTCTTTTTCTCTCTCTCAAATTGATACTTTTTAAGTAATATGTACAATTACATGGCAATAAATACATATCTATCAATTAAATCTAAAAATCAATAAATTAATAAGCAAAAAGGAAACAGTCTCATAGATACTGAGAACATGTTGATGGTTGCCAGATGGGATTGGAGTTGGGGGTATGGGTGAAAAAGGTAAAGGGATTAAGAAGTACAAATTGGTTGTTACAGAAATAATCAGGGGGTATATAAAAATATAGCATGGGGAATATATAGTAAATAATATTCTAATGACTATGTATGGTGTCAGATTGGTGCAAGATTTATCAGTATGATCACTTAATAAGTTATGTAATATCTAATCACTGGGGTGTACACCTGAAACTAATGTCACAATGTATGTCAGCTGTAATTTAAAGATAAAAGATTAAAAAAAAAAAAAAAAGTATCAGCACTATGTCTAACAGAGTAGGTCAACAAATAAGTTATTTCTCCCTTATATCTGAATTACAACTGGAATTATTATGATCACCTCTTGATACAATGACAAATATCTCATGAGTTTTGGGTTGAAAATAAAACTGTAAAAAAGATAAAAAATACATGAGACACAGAAAACAAAAATAGTAGCAGGTATAAACCCAACTATGTAATTTACAACATTAAATGTGAATGGATTAAACAACCCCAAAGACGGTGAATGTCAAGGCCAGATTTTAGGAAGCTATCTGTTGTCTCCAAAAGACAAACTTTTTTTTTTTTTTTTTTCAATTTTACCTATTTATTTTGGGAGAAAAAGATGGAGAGAAACATTGATGTACAAGAGAAATACTGACCAATTATCTCTTACACACCCGACCTGAGGACCTGGCCCACAACCCAGGGATGTGCCCTGACTGTGAATTGAACCAACAGCCTTTTGGTTCACAGGCCAGCAGTCAATACACTGAGGCACACAAGCCAGGGCTCCAACAGACACACTTAAGGTCTAAATACACAAACAGATTTAAGATAACAAGATATCCAACTTCAGCCATAAAAATGTAGAGTGACCATATTAATATCAAACATGTTAATAGAGGTAAACAGAAACATTTTATAACCTACAAAGATCATGCCATCAAGAAAATATAACAATTGCAAACATACATGCACCTAACATAGCATTAAAATACAAAAACAAACACATAAACAAGAAATCGGCGGCTAGAGTCTAATTCAATTCCCTGGACTTGTAATAAACTGGCAGGAAAACCAGTAAGAATACAGAAGTTTTGAACATGTTATACGCTCCCACATAGTTTCCAGTGGGGGTTAAAAAGAAAAAGTATTTTGCCCTGGCCGCCGGTAGCACAGTGGATAAGGTGCCAGCCTGCAAACCCAAAGGTCACTGGTTCGATTCCCCAGCCAGGTCACCTAACAAGGTTGCAAGCCAGGTCTCCAGCCAGGTCTGTGGCTGGAGGCAGGTGAAACGCAACCATACATTGATAAAAAAAATAATAATAATAAAATTAAATTAAAAAAAGAAAAAGTATTTTAAACTGTAGGTCAGTGAATAATTGCACATCAATTGCCTTATAGATTTTAGACTACTCTCTGGGCTGGATCCAACAGTCCAAGTACTCTTGTCAAGTGGTGAAAGGATCTATAAGCAGATGGCAGCAGGTGCCATCAAACCATCGAAGCACTGGATTCTTATATTCTGTGATGGGAAATTCTCCCAGGAACATCCTTGCGATTACTAATTACAGGTAAAAATTAGTCAAACCTAAATGATGCACAAAGTTCGGCTCTACTAACCACCTGTGATCTGGCTCTAAGTTTTACAGTTCACAGAATATGTGGATGCTAATAACATGTGGTGGCCTTCACTGGGAGGCAAGCATCTCTTGTGAGTGGACACTGATAAATTGGTATGGTCCAAACTGGGGAAATTCAGAATAATACATACTACTAATTTTAAGACAGAACCCATGGTGCTTTCTTGTGTGTCCTCATTAAAACTATTAAAATTTTTAATTAAAGAAAAAAAAGTCTTACATCCTGGAAATACACAAAGTCTATCTTTAGGTCTCACATTTCAGCATTTTAATCTTGTATATTATTACTCTTGCTTCCTGTGAGAAAACTGGAAATAAAGCAAGTCACTAAAAATGCAAGTTATGAATAGCAACTATGGCCTGTAGAATTCAAATTAACTTTTGAAACAGGAAAAATGGGGAAGTGAACAGCCGGTATAAATGGAGGCTAATTCTACTATAAATCTAACAACATATGTATATTTTCACATAAAAATTATGTAAAGACCTCCCTGAGGTTAATAAAAGATTTATGAAAATATTTTTCCATTTAAAAATATTTCCTATCCATACAAAGAATGTAGTTGAATTGAAAAATTGTCAACCCAGCAGCTTCTTTTATTTCTAAGTCAACCTTATTACAAAAATTACAAATCAAAAAATAACACAAAATCATACCTTTGAGGAATAGTCAACAATATCCACCTTGCTCCAGCCAGGTAGTTCAGTTGTTGAAAGCTGACCCAATGTGCCAAGGTTGAAGGTTCAGCACATACAAGAATCAACCTGAGAGTGCATAAAAAAGTAGAACAATGAATCAATGACGTTCTCTTTTGTCTCTCTCTTAAACAAAACTATACCAACAACAATAAAAAAATCTTCATTAATTATCTATCTTAAACACACACAAACATATACACCCATGAACAGAACTCTATGAAAACGGAAACTTATTTTACATATATACAGATAGATAGGTAAATAAATAGAGATATACATAGTTGGCCACAGCAGGCCTCCTATAGGTAAGATGAAAGATTAAGAAATAGAAAATGAAGCCCTGGCTGGTGTGGCTCAGTGGATAGGCACTGCGAAACCAAAGGTCAGTGGTTCGATTCCCAGCCAGGGCACATAACCAGGTTGCAAGCCAGGTCTCCAACCAGGTCCATGGCTGGAGGCAGGTGAAAAGCAACCATACACTGATGTTTCTCTCCCTCTCTGCCTCCCCTCCACCTCTTTAAAAATAATAAATAAAAATTTAAAAACAAACAAAAACCAGTTTCCAGAACATGAAAGGACAAACTGTGCCACATCAATAATTGTTTTCGACCTTTAGCCAAGATGGAGGCACCTATGCCTCAACCTTCTCACACAACCATAAGAAGAATCACAACTACCGTAATCTCAAGACAAAAAAGCAAGAACTGCCAGAAAAACTCACTGCATGCAAGTCCAGCAACCAAACATTTAAAGAAATGCTCATCCAGATGGGTGGGAAAGGCAGAGAATGGGGACCAGGGTGGAGAGGATGTGGTGCAGGGGAGGCAAGGTGGTGGCAGTGGTGGTCAGTAGAGTAGGCAGTCCCACATTCATGTGTGGTGCATAGAAGCCGGGAGGGACACCTGGGGAGAGATCCTAGTCATAGCTTCTGACTGTGAACGGTCTAAATGTATTATCACATTTAATTGTCACAATGTGAAGTAAAGCAGTCTTCCCTAAGCAATAGCACCATGGCTAGCTGGGCTAGAAGCCATACTATCACAGCTGTCGAGTTGGTTCTCCATACTGCCTTACAGCTAAGAGGGAGACATGACCAAATGGATTCATGTAAAATTTATTAAACAGCAAAACCAACACCAGTGTCCCCAGTCCGGGAGGTTTTACTGATGCAGACAAGAACACAGGCTGATAAGGAGCCATTTTATAGCTTACAACTGTACCCCAAAAAGGGAAGGGAGATTGGTAAGGTCCTGTGCTCAAATGAAATTAGGGAGGCACACAAGAAACATATAACCTTGTGGCTATATCTCACAAGACTGCATGTCAACATTTGGTCTGGCAGGATTTGCAGGGTGTCCTGCCAAGGTGTGGGTCAGGCTGAGATTGAGTGTGCGGCCAATGGGAAGACAAAGATCACTGGGGGACAATGGTGAAGCTGTTCCCCTACACCCATTTCTAGTCTCTAATCTTTCAGGGGAGTGAGATACACTACTTTTCCTGACTGATTAATCCAGGTACTTCATGGGATATTGGCAATCACATATATCCCATCATGACTGGCCAAAAGTTCAGAGCAACCCAACTATCAGCCTAGATAGAAAATTTACGCTACAGGTAACCCTTAAGCAACACAACACAGGGGTTAGGGAACTGACTACCCACCCTCCCCAGCTGAAAATCCAAGTACAACTTTTGACTCTCTCCAAACTTAACTCTAATAGCCTACTACTGACTGAAAGCCTTACTTGTGTCATAAAATTAACACATACTTTGTATTTTATCTTTGCTATGCTATACCCTTACAAAGTTATAGCATGCATTTATTGAAAAATAAATCCATCTATAAGTGATCTGAACAGTTCAAAACAATATTGTTCAAGGGTCAATTGTAGTTTGTTGTTTTCAGAGTAAAGGTCACAGAGAAATGTCAGACTACTTTTTCTAGTTGTTATTCCCTAAAATGAGAATTAAGGACAAGAGAATACATAGGAAAAAGTTAGTTAACCTATCTTGGGGTTCCACCTAACTCATTTGAAAACCCTCCCTAGGCACCCACCTCAAAAACACATGATCCATTAGAGGGTTGAGGATCTCAATTATCTAACAATCTGACAACTGCCTCAAGTACAGAATCAATGTTAAGCTGGCAACTATAGATTACATAAGATGCGGTATTCTGTTGGGGTACAAACTGTATTAGGAGTGTAAGTATCACTTATTAAAATAGGAATAAGCCAGTTTTGCACCCGCTAAGGTGGAAAAATTTCTTCAGTAAAACTGATCAGTCCCATAAAACAGGCCGAAATGCCTGAGGAAAAATGTGATGAAACTGTTATTTCTTGTTAATTATCCCTGTCATTCTAGACCACATTCCAATGCTCACTCTGGCTATCTCAGGTTCTGTTGAGAGGACTGTACCTCAATGTAGTCCCTTTTGTTGGAATAGGTTAATAACTAGACTTTATAATACTGAAGGTTGAGATTAATGATGCAAGGGGACCTCAAGTACCACAAGAGACCTACAGGACAGAATTTATTTCTTGTCAGCAGGATCAGGTAAGGGATGACAGATCCAGCAATCAGTTGAATTCAGAGCCATAATTATAGCCTAGGGAATACATAAAAGTGTGTTCTTCTTTCCCTTCATCAGGAGCCCACAGGAAATCATGACTAATCGGATGAGGTTCTCAGGCCTTTGCCCAATGACACCCACTCCCTAAAGCCAGTAACTGCTCAAAGTTCCTAACCATCATTAAATTAAGATACTTCATTGGTGAGCAGTATGCTGAGGATGGTGGCAAAACCAGGAGTAAATTAAGAGTAACGGTTTCTGCTCCCACCACTTGATGGCCACTATTGGGTCTGAGACAAGCAAATAATAGCAGAGCGGGCTCTGGTCCGGCGGCAAATAACTTGTGCACAGCCTGGGAGGTTTTGCATGCAGTATTGCAAGTGATAGGGCAGCGGCCATCGACAGCGCTGGCGCTTCCACACACACAGCGCAGCTTACAGTCAGGGCAGCCTCATCTACACATTGGAATAATGTGGCTCTATGACAAAGGGTTACATAAGGGGTGACAGCCATCAGCCAGTTCAGGTTGTTGAGTTGGTTCCTTCCAGAGCCAGTGTTTCGGAGTAAGGCTCCATTGGAAGTCACAGCTATATACAGACAGGGGACTTCTTTCCCCTGACAGCCATCACTCTGGGTCTACTGTCTTCCTTCCCTAACAAGGGGACCTATGCAAGTTTTGCTGGGTAAGGAGGGATGGCAATTAGTTGTGAGGCTGACTGATCCCATGCTCCAAGCCACCCTAGCCACAATACACTTTGTCCAATGACATGGTCATGTGGAAGAAAAATGTAAAAACGGATGGAAATTGTGGCAGTGAATCTTAAGGGCCACAATGAAGTGGTCACCTACCTGAGATGATTTTTCTATCATTCAATAAACATCTTTCAACTAACTACTTAAATTAAAACTAGGTGTGGCAAAATGCAAAGAGGAGAATCCAACTATTTTCTGTTAAGCCAGGCATTAGAGATTTGTAAAAATTCAAAACAATGCTACTCTTTTCACTATTGTTTTTGGAAAATATTTATATTAACATGTCAGGATTTATTGCACCTTTTTTTTTTTTTTAAAGATTTTATTATTTTTCAGAGAGGGGGAAGGGAGAGAGGAAGAGAGGGAGAGAGACATCAATGTATGGTTGCCTTTCACCTGCCTCTAGCTACGGACCTGGCTGGAGACCTGACTTGCAACCTGGTTATGTGTCCTAGCTGGGAATCGAACCAGTAACCTTTGGGTTTGCAGACTGGCGCTTTATCCACTGTGCCACCAGCCAGGGCTATTGTACTTTTAAATAAAATAATTTTCTTAAAATTTCTCTGTCTTACTCTCTAATGTAGTAAATGTTATCATAAAACTACATAAATGCTCTTCGGGGTCCTGAAGACTTTTTAATGTATATGAATTCTTGATACCATGTGTCCCTGCAGTCTGCAGTTGCAGAAAAAGCAAGTCCATCCTGGAACTATACATCTGACCTCTATGGAATCCGCCTAAGCGTATTTCCCCCCATTAGTCCTATATTATATCCTTTGTTGTCATAAAGTTTTGCCAAGAGACTACAACAATAGAGAAAAGATTCAGAAACCCAAATTGGGTCTTTGGAATGATGAAAACAATTGATAAATCTTTAGCTAGACTGACCAAGAAAAACAAACAAACAAAAAAAAACTCAAATGACTAAAATCAGCAATAAAATGGGGACATTACTACCAACCTTAACATTTAAAAAATGTTATGAATAATTGTAAGCTAATATGTTTAATAGTTTAGATGAAAAGGACAGGACCAACCCCCTATGATATTATAATTTATGTTAAAAAATACATATAGCAAGTCCTCAAATAACATTGTTTTGTTGTAATACTGATAAGATACCTTAGAAACCTTAACTCTTGTTTATACCAATTAACCTATACTAAAATTGGTTTTTATCATAGTCATTGCATTTAAAGTCTCTAAAGACAACAGTGTTCAGTTTGGATTTACCATATTTGATCTTCTTTTCCATTCCTAGCACTGAACTCCAATAACTAATAAAGTTTTTTTGTTATTTAATTAATCATGACTATGTTAAAAATAACTCCATAAAAACTCAAAAGGACAGAGTTCAGAGAACTTCAGGGTTGGTAAAAATGTGGGAATCTGGGGAGAATGGCATGCTAGAAGAGGTCATAAAAGCCCCTTCCCACATACCTCACTATGCATCTCTTCCATCTGGCTATTGATTCGTATCTTTTGCAATAAACCAGTAATCAAGTCATGTAAAATGTTTTTGAGTTCTGTGAGCTACCCTAGCGAATTAATTGAACCTGAGGAAGGGTGTCTAAATCTATAGCCAGTCAGTCAGTAGGAAGCCCAAGCAGGGATTCCTGGGAACCTGCAATCTGTAGCCAGGGGGTGAGGGCACAAATAACAAGTAACTGGCTTCGAAGGGTAGGGATTTATTTGGTCTTGTGGGACTCGGCCTTCAATCTGTCCATACAGAACTACTTGTGTTGTTGTGAGGGTAATTCCCCTCTACGCACACATTGGAATTATGTGTAGAACCCCCCCAAGAACCTCCAAAAGACTTATTGACCAAAACTGACTTAATGAAACCTGAGCAGAGCCAGAAAAAGATTACATTAAGTTACAAAAACTATCCAGAATAGGCCCTGGTGACATTCTGGTGAATCATACCAAATGTTTTTAAGTTTAAAACCAATTCTACAAACTCTTTTAAAATATAAAATAGGAGGGAATACTTCTCAACTCAATTCTCTAAGGCAACTATTACCATAATACCAAAACCAGAAATCACAACAAAACTACAGACCAATCTATTTTGAGTACAGGTGACCTCCGTGTAACATACTTGTTAGGTTCTTAAAAAATGTCATGTTATGTGAATCCGTGTTACACAAAGAACTGATACAAAAAAGGGGTTAGGTTCCAAAAAATTTAAAAACATGCTATTTTATTATTATTATTTTTTTCAATGTATGGTTGCCTTTCACCTGCCTCCAGCCACAGGTCTGGCTGGAGACCTGGTTTGCAACCTGGTTATGTGCCCTGGCTGGGGAATCGAACCTGCGACCTTTGGGTTCACAGGCCAGCACCTTATCCACTGTGCTACCAGCCAGGGCTATTTTTTTTATAACTAAGAGGAATATCTTTATTAAGTCAATTTTCACAAGTATAACATATTAATACGTATTAAATGTTTTGTTTCTAATCACTACTAAGCACCATTAACTAAGGAACATTTTCTTTTTGACAAGATAGCTTCATCCTCTGAACTTCAAAATTTCTTGAGTTCCTTCTATCCTGTTCTTTTTGCAAAAAAATTTGTTATTTTAAATTGCTTGCTTTTAGTTGAGTCATCCTTATAAATTTCATTATATGGTGCTAAACACTTGTGAAGTTCTTAAACTTTGTGCTTCTTTCAGTGAAAGGATCTTCATTTAGGAAATTTAGCTCCAACTGTTTGGTCAAGCAAGTCTAGGCCTTTCTTTACACTTTTTAAAGTGTTTATATATTTTGCTCTTAAAAGCTCTTATTACGTTCCATATTGTTTGGGGACTTCCCTAATTTTTAATGAGATATTTTTGTTCTTAAAAGCTCTTATTACATTGTGTTGTTTGGGGATTTCTCTAATTTCAAATCATGTTAGACTGAAACTGTTACATGAGGGTTACCTGTATACAAGTACATGCAAAAATCCTCAATAAAATACTAAAATCAAATACAGCAGGAAATAAAAATAATTATATGCCATGACCAAATGGAACTTATCTCAGAAATGCAAGATTGGTTCCACATTTAAAAGAAAATATGTGTTATGTAACCTATCAGTAGAATAAAGGACAAATCAATGTTTATCACAGCAGATGAAGTCAGTATCTATTTTGACCCATATTAAATGCATCTTAAAATCAAGCACCCTTTCATGATAAAAATACTGAAACTAGAACTAGAAGGAAACTTCGTCAATTTGATAAGAGGCATCTACAAAAACCCATAGTTTACATACTTAATGGTGAAAAACTGAATCCTTTACCCTCTAAGACAGTAACAAGACAATGTCTTATCAATTCTATTCACACTGTATTAGAGGTTCTTATCATAGTAGTTAGGCAAAAAAAATTAGTAAAAGACATCCAGACTGGCAATGAAGAAGTAAAACTATCTCTACTTGCAGGAATCATTCTGTATTTAAGAAAATTGTTAAAGAATCCACTAAAAACCTCACAGAGCTAATAAATTAGTTAGGCTAGGTTGTGTAATACAAGCTCAATATAGAAAAACCAAATGTATTTCTGTAAACCATTTAATCTAGAAACAATCCATTTACAGTGCCATAAAGAATAAAACCTTTCAAATAAACAATGAAGTAAAAATTTTATACTCTCAATACTATAAAACATTGCTAAAAGAAATTAAAGACCTAAATAACTGGGGATAAATAAACCCATATTTGTAGATTGGAAGCTTTAATACTGGTAAGGTGGTAATACCCTCCAAATTGACTTACAGATTTAGTGCAGCCCTTACCAAAACCCCAGATCTCAGCAGAACCTGACCCTAAAATTCAATTTGAAACAGTCAAGTTGGAGAACTCATACTTCTCAGTTTCAAAACTAGTACTGTTGAATGGAAAAGAATCAATAGGCTAAATGTGGGGTTTTTGCCCTCAAGACAGCAAACCAAGGCTCAACTGCAGTTTCATCCCCTCCTAGGAACATGCCTTGAATGCAAATAGTGAGGTAATCTGCCAGAGATCCCTGCTGCTCTTATGCCAAAGTCAGGTGACCTGTGTAAAACAATTCTCCTTTTTCTTTTGTTAACAACTTTCTTGCCCCAAACAGTTTCTCATAAAATTGCTCCATTTTCCACTTTTTAATTTTTAAATTATATTGACATGAAATATTATGTTAATTTCCCACAAATTCCTGGAGCACTTCTCCATTTACTAGATGGGGTGCTACCTGATTCATGAATCTCTCAATACAGTCAAGCAGATCTTAAAATTTATTTGGTTTAATTTTTATAAAACTACAGTAAGAGACCACGTGGTATTGACATTGGCTAGACACTGATCACACGAATGCTTATTAACACACAATGCATTACTCAGCAATAAAAAGGAATGATATACACATATGCATCAACATGGATGAACCTTAAAAATACTGTGCTAGGTAAGAGTAACAAAAGACCATATGATTTCATGTACATGAAATGTTCCAAATACACAAAGTTAGAGACAAACTAGATTAACAGTTACCTAGGAATGAATGAATTGGGGAAGAATAAGGAGTGACTGCAGAGGAGCGTGGAGCTTCTTTTTAAGATAGAGTACATGTTCCAAAACTGACTGTGGTGATGAAATGGGCTGAGTTATATGCATATGGATATGAATGACATCTCTAATTGCTTTTTGAAAAAGCAACCTGAACCAAAATCCAAGCAGCATTTTTCTATTAGCACAGTCACGGACACATGACCGAATGAGACTTTCAGTAGAGCAGGCAGACAAAAGTCATGATCTGTTCAAGATGAAGTTGACCGGATATGTGAACAAATGTAATAAATCAGACAAATCCAGTGACCTCAGTAACCTAACAGGATAATTTGATCCTAAATTCCTAACTGACAGGTACCAGTCACGGTGGGTAGTCATGTCCTAGGCCTATGACTTCCTTAGTGAAATGGTTATCTTTGCCTTAAGCAAGCGTCGTCCATTGTCCCTTCGGCCTTTGAAATGCCAGAGCAATCTTTTCCAGACCCCTGGGAGGCTCAACCACTCTCAAGAGAGCAGACAATCTTGTAGCCTGTAAACCATCCCTATTTACTGTACATGTTAACATCTGGTACCCATCCATGTACGTATCTCTCCATTTTACTTGTTATCCTTTTGTAGTGACTTCCCTCCCTTGCTTTCTCCAGCCTCCATAATCTACTACCAGTGTAATCCTTCTCTCCCTATTCCAAATGCAGAAAAAGGGTACACTGGCCATTCTCCAGAACATTTTCTCAGTCCCTTGAGAGTTTGCTTCCATACATGTCCTCGGTTAGGTTCAATTAAACTCTTACTACATTTTTCTATAGGTTCAGACATTCTTCAACAGATACATACCTAGAGATGCTCAGGACACCCAATGAAGGGAGGTGTTCCTGAGAATAAAGTCAAAGCTGAAGCATCAAGTCTTTAAAATTTTATTTTAGATTCATATGCTGGATCAAGCCAAACCCAAAGGTCAAGCTACATGACCTTTAAATGATGTGATGCAATACATTTTTTGGGGGGAGCATAAGAACCACTAATCTGCTTATGACTTCTATATCTTTCTAATTAAAAAAAAAAAACAAAACGTATTTCTTTTAGAGAGGAAGGGAGAGAAAGAACCATTGATATGTGAGAAACATCAATTGGTTGCCTCCTGCAGCAGTCCCCAACCTTTTTGGCACCAGGGGCTGAGTTCCAGAAGACAATTTTTCCCAGGCGGGTGGAGGATAGGAGGTAGCGCTCCAGTGGAAATGGGAGATATATGTGAAAAACTTACCATAAAGCCAATAAACTCATTTAGAAGTTAAATTAGCAAACTGAATTTTGTATAATGCATAGTGTTGCCTTAGGTCATAAACTATATTTCCTCTAACATGACAGCAACTGAAATTTATTGAGCACTTACCATGTGCTAGGGGCTGTTCCAAATGGGCTGTATTATGACAACAATCCTATGAGGTAGGTACTACTGTTATCCCCATTTTCCAGATCAGGTAGCTGAGACAGAGAAACCTAATATTTTCCCAGGGCTCTACAGATAGTTAAGTAGCAGCGCCAATCTGAAGTTCAGTACTCTGATTGCCAGCACCATGGTCTTATTTATCACCCAAGGTTTCGAAACACTTGGTTTTTACAAGATGGAAACAGCTTTCGAGATTATCACTTTGGCTTTGTAAGTTGCTATTTCATAGAATGGGTCTCTTAGAGTTGTGCTCTGCGCTGTCTTCCCCCAACACCGTGTGCCAGAAATAATAAAAACAATCAGAAGAAAGAGCCCTGGCTGGTGTGGCTCCGCAGATGGAGCACCGGCCTGGATTGCAAACGGGGTCCCAATAGGGGGCGCGCGAGGGGCCACCGAGGAGTGTTCTCTCTCCCAAATTGATGCTCCTCTCCTTCTCCCTTCCCCTCTCTCTAAAAGTAAAGAAATAAAATCTTAAAAAAGAAAGAAAGAAAGAAACAGAGCATGTAGAGAATAATTTTAAGTAGATTTCTGCTTTAGTAACCTGGACCACAGTCACCTCAGCGCAAAAATCTCTTCCATTAACTTTCAAAGAGGAACTGGACGCTCCACGCTACTCAGCCAACTATATTATGTTTAAGTTTTGTCATCAAACCCAATGTGTCCTATAGTTTAATTTTTGGCCCATGTCGATTCATTTAATTAGTAATTATCTTCCGTAACTGACGTAGTAGAGTAGGCTACGCAGAGGTCGCTCCTTACCTTCAAATTAGGTGTTACTCCTTCGTTCTGGAATACACTCCAAATTTTGCTCCAAACACGCCAGGTGTCCCTCCAGAAAGTTTACTTCTTTGGTCCTGGAACACCAAGAAATGACATAATTAACAATGACTTATACCAAGCGTATTTATCACCGTGTCAATCTGTTCACTTGACGTGACACTGCTGCGCAAAGCTGATGCTTCAAGTTGCGCGCGAACCAAACGAAGTTTCCCGAATTCTGAAGTGCGCCAAAGAACAGAAGAGCAAAACTAGGTCGGGCCATTCACTTTTCCAACTCCTGCGCCCGTCTCCAGGTCCACTCCTGTCCCTGAAATGTTTGGTGATTTACAGCAAACATTAAGTTCTGCGACCTGCCCGATTAAAAATGCACCCCGGGCTCATCCATTACCCGCTGTTCTCTTTACCTCGAAGACGGGCACTGAAACTTACAAATGAACTGTTCTCACTGGAACGAGTCCCTGAAATCTGGCTGCTGAGCTCAGGACCCTAAGGACGTGTGCAGCGGGAATCCGCGTCCCTCAACAGCACCTAAAACCGGGGTGCACTTCGTGCATTTAGGGATGCCTCCAGGAAGCGACGAAAACAGCCCCGGCACGGAATCGTTCGCGGGCCACTTGGAGATGCACGGGGAGCATTTGTTTCGGGAGGAACACACAATAACGGGAGCGGGGAGGAAGGGAACGCTCGCTAGACAGTAACTGCAAAACAAAGATGATTTCTCCGCGCCAGCGACAGGAAATCACTAAAATCCGAAGCTACTCTAACACCACCCCACTTCATCAACCACCCCGGCGTGGAACAAGATACGTACTCGCAGACGCCACTCGCGACCTCCACCGTGAAGACTGAAGCGACTTCAAGGTAAACACCCGGCGAGGTGGCGCCCTCGGACTCCGGTGGAGGGTCCTCGGCTGCTCGGAGCTGTTCTGGCACCGCGAGCAAGGCAGCGGGTGGGACGGGCCGGCCGGGCTCGGGCCGGCGGCCCGCGGGGCGCGGGAGCCCGCGGGGCTCTCGAGGCCGGGAACCGCCCGGGCACCCGGCAACCCGCGCGACTCCGTCACCTCCTCAGAACAAAAGCGCTCGGCGGGCGGGCGCGCGCCCTGCTCCTTCCCCTGGGTACCGGGACTCCCGGTACCTGCGGCTGGAGACCGGAGAATGCAAGCGAGGGGCAGCCGGGTACTACGTCCCACGCTTACTGAAGACCACGGACCTCGGCCAGGGCTAGAGAAGGACCTGCCGGCCTCCCGGGTGCCAGAGTTTAAGTCTGCGGCGGCCCGCCTTCGGGGGCGGGCCCAGCGGCGAGACCCGGGCGAGGGGAACAGCTCGCCCCGCCCTAAGGGCGCTGGCGCCGCCGCGGTCCTAGAGATACCCCGATAAGTCTCCCAGGCCCGCCGGGCCCTCCAGTGGCCGTGGCCGCTGTTTGCAAAGCTAATTAGTGTATAGGATGGAGAGAACTTCTCCAGCGGCCGTTCTCTTCCTTTAATTTGCATCAGAATTGCCCCCGATGGCTTGTTAAATACGGATTGAACATCCCCATCTGCAAAGTCATCTAATTCCTAGATCCAAAGTGAGTTCGGAAGTGTTGGTTTTAAAAAGTTCTCTCTGGCTGTTGCTGTTGGTCTCAGAACCAGTGAATTAGGGTTATGAAGTCCGCAAACCTACCACAAAACCCGTGAAATAAAGTGCACCAAGTAAAGCGTAAGGGGAAGGTTTTTTGTTGTAGCCTACTGCAGGAGGGGCCATGTCCATTAGCGCAAAGGAAATCCCCCCCACCCCCAATTAATAATAAATTAGCCATTTTCTTCTCTCTCTTATTGTTTGATTTCTTTCTTTTCTTTTCTTTTTGGTTAGAACTTTTTTATAGGAGGAAGTACATAAGTGAATCCTGTATGAGAAAGGGCAGAGATGTTTAGTTCTTGCATCTGAAGAGCAGGATATTCCTTTGTCCTTACCTTGGCTCTGCCACTCATTAGATATACTGATGGGGGAACTCAGGAGTTAAAATTTTTAGCTTTAATTATAGTTTATACGTTTAGTGATTAATGCATGTATAAAGCTATTGTTCTGGGAACTGAAACTGGAATACATGACTGCACCTACCCTGCCTGACGCCAGGAGGCGCAAGTAATTCAATCTTTGTGCTCCAGGAGGACCGCCAGCAATCAAGATGATATCTGAGCCATTGTGCTCCAGGGAAATAATGTTCCTGTTAGCTGACCAGGATAGTATAAAGAATGGCCAGCAGATGAAGGAATACTAGGAAAACTGGCGGACTGCAGCTTTTATCTGATTAACATTTCTCCCAGAATTCCACACCCCTTACCTACATTTTCCCCAGATTCCAAACCTTTTACCTACCCTTTTCTTCTCCTTATTAAAAAGGTCAGCTTGAGATGAGATGTCAAGAAGGTTTTTATGTACATAACTGTTGATCTTCTCAGATCGTTGGCACCTCGATAAATCACCTATCAAGATTCAATCCTTGTCTCTACTTATTGGTTCTGGTAGTGACAGGCAGTGTTAATGCCAACTTTCCGGTTTCAATACAACCCTAAGAAAATCACCTAACCTCTCTCTGCCCAGTTTTCCCATCTGTAAAATAAGCCTAACTCTAATACTTACCTAACAGGATTGCTGAAATAGTCACATGAATTAGTACATGATCTAGAGCAGAGCCTGAAACATGGGCTGATGCATTTGGCTCGGGTATGAGGTTTTCCAAAACCTAAGGCATACAGATCAGCAAGCAGAAATGAACCAAAGGAAGAGGAAAAACTCCCCTAAAGGATTAGATTGCTCTGTGCTATGTCCCATGTAAAAATTATAGGTCCTCTCTCTGTGCTTCCCAACATTTCACAAGGAAAAACGCTCTTAGGTCGAATTACTTCAGCTACAGGGCCTATCTCAAGCTTTCAAGAGCATAGTACATAGCTCAAAGGTTGTTAACTCTGAAACCTATAAAGCATGTTTAGAAAAACACATTACATTATTAGCATATCTGTAATAAGAAGTTGTGACAAATAATATAAATGGAGACACTGCAAAATGGAGTAAGAGCTGCCATCCCAGAGGACTTGCTTTGCATGTCTTACTCCTTTTTGAAGGTAAAAACTGGGCAAAATAACCTTTGGATTGGGCCTAAAGCAGTGCTGTTATAGCAGAATGAGTAGCAGAAGGGAAACAAAGGCAGGGCCCTCACCGTTACAATCGAATAAATAACTTAATACAGGAAGCTAGAAGCAGAGGGAGATGTGTCTCACCTGCTCACCCAGTAATCCTAATCCTGGTCCGATAAGACATCCTGAACAACACAAGTAAACTGTGGTAGCGCAGGCCTGGGGAAGCCCTTGAAAGTCTGTGTGTGTCATCTCCACTAGCTGGGAAAAGGAAAAGCTTGAGACTGCTTTCACCCCAAGGCCTGGGAGAGGGAAGTGGAGGTGGTTCACAACATTCAAAGGAAAACAACTTTGACTAACTGCCTGCCTCCCATCCTGCAGACACAATGAACAAATAGGGTCTGGAGCAAAAGAAGGATTCGGGCTAACAGATCCCCACACATGCCCAAGTTTGGGTAGTCACGTCTTCCCAAGAAAAGCTGGCATCACCTTTGCCTATCAATCAAAATGTAACTTCTTCACCCCCATCCCAACTATACAGTACATGTCCTCAGAACAAAGGACTCGCTTTCTTAGAGCTCTTAGCACTCTTAGTGTTCTTGACTCTCTTGACCCTTTGGCCACATGAGAGGATCCCTGGTCTTCTGGCCATAGGGCTCTGGCCATGCTCTGGGCACTCTTTGCCCTCTGGCCACACTGGGGCAAGCTTGCCACCGAGCCTTTGGCCATCCTTGTTTTCACTCTTCCATTCATTAATAAACTTTGTGTGCAAGCTAAAAGCCTCACTGATCTATAATTTTTTATTGCATTGGCAAGAAGAACCAGGGTTTCTCCAGTAATAGTACTGTATTCTACACAGCTATTTACAAAGATAACAGGAAAGTGGAAGTGATTACTAGACTCAAGATTAAAGACATTCTTTAGAATTAGCCTCACTATGTTAGCTTACCTGAACCTATAGAAATTTCTTCTATCATGTAATTGTTCCCCTTCCTTGCTCATAAATACCCCTTACCTTCACTTCCTAGTCAGAGGACTATTTGGGTTTCTGTCTGAATCAAAGTTTTCCAAATAGCTACTCTTGAATTCAAATAAATGCTTGTTACCTCCCATTTTGGCCTTTTAATTTTAGGCCAACATAATTAAGTTTGTTTACAAAAGGTGCCTATTATTCATTAAAGTTGTGAATCAGGTCATTGGTTTTCTTTTTCTTTTCTTGGTCATCCCCTGTATTCTGTTTCCCCTTCCTGTTAGTAATATTTAGCTTGATACAAGGTTATTTACCTAGAGAATACATTCCCCCAGCCTCCCTTGCAGCTAAAACTTGCTATGTGTCAGCTCTTAAATTGACATATGAGCAGAAATATTATATGCAACTTCTGCCTAAGGAAATGTCTTACTCTGAAATTTCTTTATCTTTCTCCATTTGCTTGGATTAGAATATACACTGTCAGTAACCTAATTTGAACTATACAAAGGAATATAATTCCTGAGATAATTCTTTTATTTTTATGCCACAAATCTGTTTGGCAGTTTGGTGGAGCCAAAAGACGCCCTCTTAAAATAATGCTTTAGGATGCTTAAAATATAATATATAAGATTACAAAGAAAGTTAATTCCATGTGAAAGTTATCAAAAATTTTTCAAATAAATCTATGTCTTTATTAAAACAAATAAGAGTTAGTAGCAGATCTAACACCTGTGATTTTGAAACTGATGGACATAAATGATATTTCAAGTTTATCTGCATTAACTGTAATACTAAAAGAATACCTGTGATTATTAGGGTGAAAGATTTACTGTTAATATTGCTATATTACTGTGGTTCTGTTGCCAACACTCATAATTGAAGAAAACAGTATAATATATGTCCGTGAAATGTTAGTGAAAAGAGTTGTTTTGCCACCCAAATTCATGGTATTCCTAAATCCTGTCCATGGATGTGGTAAATAAATTTGTGCTTTTGTGATCCTCACCTGTTACTACTCCATGGTTACATTTCTTACATATAAAAGGGATTTTGCAGATATGACTAAGATTGCTAATTCACTGACCTTAAAATAGGCAGATTAGCCTGGATTATCTAGGAGGTCTCAAACCAGTATAATCATACAAGCCCCTAAAAACAAAAAAGGAAGATAGGAAAGGAGGCCGAAACATGTGATGGTAGGGAGACAAGCATGAGATTAAAAGCATGAGGAGGACTCCACTCAGTGGTGCTGGCCTGAATGTGAAGGAGCCACATGGTAAACATGAGATGGAAATGAATTCTCAATTCTGCCAACAACATGAATGAGCAGCTTGAAAGTAAACTTCCAAGATAATAAGTATATGTTGATTAAGCAGTTCAGTTCATGGTAATTTGTTATATCATATTTTTCCTACTACATTTGAAGTACTTCTGGCACTTGGAGATAGATTAACAAGAGAAAAGTTTTAATACATGTGCACGGGGAATTTACATAAGCATGAAAATTCCAAAGACAGTGAGGAAATGTTGGATATATGTGATATTTTGGGAAGAGGAGAAAAGGAGGGAAGTGAGTTTAGATCTCAGAAGTAAAAATGGGCAATTTACAGATAGCTGAAGAACAGAACCTCATGGCAGGCAAATTCTTGGGTAGGCAACTCAAAAACAACAGGATACAGGGTATATCTAGCTAACAGGCTCCTTCCAAAAACCCTCCTGTTTACCATACTTAATACAAGTTAGGGTGAGGTGAACATCTTTAGCTTTCCTTTCTAAAACAGATTTTTCTATATGAATCTCTTGGGCAGGAAAGGGGGCAGGAGATTAGAGGTCCTTTCCAAGTTTTTTGTTTCTTAATAACCATCTTAAAATCAATATCCCAAAAGGCAGCTTCAGGGTGGCAAGACTTTGGTTCCCTTCATTAGCAATAGAGAAACAATGAAATGGCCTCCAGGCTGTAACACCTGTCCAAGGGAATGTTTAAGGAAAAAAAAATGGAAAGAAATTTAATACTGAAAGATCTGTAGAGAAGCACTCTCTTTCAGCTTGGACCAGCTAGACTACTACTAAGAGACGTACATTTTGATCTGAAAATTGATGAAAGCTCTCAATGTGAAAGTCTTAGTTGAAGTAAAGTTTAGAAGGAGAAAAGAGACACAGGACCAAGTCTTTAAAAACTCCAATCTTTAATGGTCAGGGGGAAGGGAGAATAAGACTTAAAGAGACAAAGAAAAAAACCAGAAAGACAGAAAAAAAAGTAGAAGAATGGTAAGGAAAGAACAATCCCATGAGTAAAAAATGTTCTTCACCTCTGTTGTTACCGGATGTTAAATGTCAGGTTCTTGAGTCTCAATGTCATAGAAATAAGCACTGGGACAAGATCAAGCCGACACAGTTTTTTTGAAATGGGCTTGTACACAAGCAGAAAAGCGAGGTCAAGTTCCTGGAAGTATTCTTGCAGATGGCTTGTATGCGGGCCTCGGAGTGGTTATAAGGCTGGGGAATGGGATGGATTGTCACATGATGGTCATCTGATCATGCAGTTGATCCCCAGTAATCACGAGATATTTTCCAATGGACCACCCAAAGGGCTTCTAAAATAATACTTGTGGAAACATTCTGGTTACCTTCTAATTGACCAAACAACTATTTTGCAGAACATGATGTTAAGAAAGATACTATTGTCATACATGCTTTCCTTTTAGATTGTGGTTAGGTTCATTTTAACTGGAATTTTACTGGAAAAAAAAAAAAAGGCCTTTTAGTCGAGATGGAGTCCAGATGTTACCCCAAACTTTCTCACTGTTCAAGGTGAAGAGTAAACTAGAAAACATCCTTTGGATTGGACAAGAAGGAGATTAATTGGACACTGGAGCCTGGAAATACTAAGGAACAAAGTAAATGCAGAACCAGCTCACAATGGTCCTATCCTATTTAACAAGATACTGAACTGCTTTTCAGAGACAAGAGATCAAAACTACATGTCACACAGGCAAAGCATGTGCAAAGGAGAGAACTTTGACCTCCAACTACACCCAGAACCAAAGTCTTGCCCTCCCTTCTCGCTATACAACATAGAACCAAACTGGAACCCTTTCAGAAGGAAAGGGTCCATTGTCCAGGAATATTTGGTGCCAATGACCTTTATCATAAATGGCCTGCAATTAAATCTTGTCACACCAGCCCTAGCTGTGGATTGAGTACCGGCCTGTCAACCAAAGGGACGCTGGTTCTTGGCCAGGGCAAAACTTGCCCCATTAGCTCTTTGCATACCTGTCTCCCCAATGCTTAAATAACCTTGTCTAGTGAACAAGAATAATTTGAGGTACCATTAGGTCTCCCATCTTCTCAGCTGGCACCTTCTCAATCAATAAATTTTTCCTTACTCTAAGCTCTGACATTTTGAATTTTAGTCTTTTGAAGCATCAGGAGCAAGAAATTGTCAGGGCAGCCTTGTTCAGAGAAACCACACCCGGGGACTGATGAGAGAACAGGAAAATGATGTATTGGGGGAAGGAAAATGGGAAACAGGAAAAATGGGGAGCAGCAAGGGAAGAGACTTTTAGATAAGTTGTCGTAGATTTGACATCACCCGATTGGGTTTTTATCCTACCTGCTACGTGAAGTTACACAGGTATACACTTCAAAGGAAAATTAGTTCATTAACCAAAAATTGTTAACCAGAAAGAGGTAAGTGGGATTATCCATTAGGCAATTTGCTTCATTACCACCTCACCTGGGGTCTCCAGATGAGTTAACTTCATAAACTTGCTCTCAAGAGCTTCCGGGCCAGTTCCATTATCACATTTTGGACAGGCTAGGTATGTAAACATTGATCATTACAGTTTTAACTAAAGTTCAGGTACAATCAAAATCCAAAGATATGTGATGCTTCCATGTTAGCTGTCCCCGTATCCTGACAGAAATTGGGTTTGTCAAGGACAGCAAAATAATCCTAAAGAACAGATGAAGGACTTTCACAAGCTGATTTCAAGATTTACTATATAACAATTAAGAAATCAGGAGTTGGTGTAAGGATAAATCAGCAATTCTCCCTAATCCATGTGTACTTCAGTACTTTTCTCCATGTTTATTTAACCATGAACTAATAAATATAGATATTTAAGTCACTATTTCATTAAAGAACAAATGGTATATACTCCCTTGATTCTTGCTTTATTCAATAGGTCATACATACATAGCCATCTTTCCAGGTTGCAGTAACACTCTAAGTCATTTTAAATAATTATTTAAAATTCATCTTTATCCTATTGAAATTTGCTTTATTTCCAATTTTGGCCACTTGGGAACAATCCATAAGTATTGGAAAGATTCCCAAGAGGTAGATTTCTGTGTTGAACTGTAACTTCAATATAACAAACATTGCCATATTACTTCCTTTTATTAATACTCAGAAAGTTAATCTTTCCCCATCATTGACAATGGGTATCAACTTCTTAATGTGTCATCTCATTGTGTGTATGGAACAGAAAACAAAAAACTGATCAATTGAATTTCCATCTGGAAAATAGAATTCAAGGCCAATTTGGAAAACAAAGAACAGCGTTTAGACATTGGCCACAGGGTTCAGCCATCAAAAAGGAAAATAGCCTAGGAATTCAGGTGCTTAGTGCTTACTTTGAGTTTTAGAGATGTAAAAAGCTACTAACTAATCGATTTATTCTCTATTGAATCTGCTATTCTGTTCAGGTTTATGCTCAAAAGGGCATGCATACATGCTACCACTACAGGGAACTAGTTTTTAATACTATACTTTGGCCCAATTGTGGTAGTCTGTCCATTCACTGGTGATATCCTAGGTAATAGAGAATGGTGTGAGAGACACTGAAAGACAGAGCCCTTTCAAGTCCTTATCCACACTGGTGTTCCTCCTTACCCCTTCTAACACATGACCACAGGCCCTCCCTGCCATCCGCCCTTCCTTCTTGACTAAACCATGGCTAATTCACAAGAATTAGTCTTCTTTTTCCCAAGGATCCATCTTTGACCAACGATTCTGCAAATCAGCCAAACTTCAATGACTCCTGTGCTAAGATACCATCCTTTCACATTTGGACTGCTCATTAGAAGCCTTCTCATACCCAGTATTCTTAAATAAAGCTTTATGCTAACCACTAGTCCTTTTTCTAAAATTGTGGTGCCTCAGTTTGATCAGAACTGGACCCTGAGCTGCTCAGCATCCCTAATCTGCTGTTCATGTTAAAACGTCACCTAAACCTTCATTCTTTTTTATTGTCCTTGGTATAAGCCTTTTGATTTGTTTTCTCTACTCAAGATTCTCTCAGAGAAGCTGGGATTATAGCTCCAAGGTGTTTTCCTGGCCTATCTATTTCTTGTTTGTTCCTGTCATTTGAATATGGATTTAATATTGTGGGAACAAATAGCACTAAACATTGGAAGCTCTGGCAGGATCTTACCAGTGACATTTTAGAACTTCTGTGGCCATTCTGGGGAATTTGGAATGCGAATAAGATAATAAATTTGCTCGGCACCCTAGAGCTCAAATGGTTGAAAGTTTCCAAATATTCAATGGTCAGCATTTTTAAGTGGGCATGAAGAGACCTCTAAAAGACAAATTCTAAACTTGCTGCCTTAGGAAAGGCTAATAAAAATGTGGAGGATTTAAAATCCAACCTTACAATTTCTTCTCCCTCTCCTGATCCAGTCTTGAATTGACCTCCCTCCTGGGCCCCTGAACTCAATTTTCTTTTCCCCTTTGTTCTGCTAATCCTCTTCCTTCTGTATCTTCCCTAGGTTCTCTTCCGTCTTCTTGTTTGGTAGAAGTTAGAAATGTAGAAGGAGGGATGGGAGGGAGTCCACAGTGCTTAAAGACAGAGCCCATAAATAACTTTGGTTAACAGCCTACCTCTGGTCACTATCTGTTTTACAAGGGGTTCCATAGTACTTACAGAAAAAATTAACTGCCCTAACTTTGATTAACTGCCTCCGGTCACCATCACTTATCTGTTTTACAATGGATAACAAGAGGTGGTCTGGAACAAGATAAGGATCTGGGTTAACAAAGCTCCTAACATGTTTATCACATCTTCCTGTGGACTCACTACCTTTGCCTACCAAATCAATAGAAAACCCCCTCACCCCACCCCAAAAACTACATAAGTCCTCAGGACAAAGGGACCAAGGACCTATGCTTTTCCAACTCACCTCAGCAAGGCCTATTCTCTTCCCGGAGAATGCACTGACAAATGCTGCTAGCATACTAACCAATTTGCTAATCTTTAATTCTTGACTACGTAGGCAAGAAGAACGGAATTTCCCATAACACCTCCACTGCTTTTTTCTAAACACACCCCTCTCATTGGACAGTATCCCTTCATAATGTCTTACAACATAGGGGGAGATATTAACTAAATTTGCTAGCCTTATAGTTCTATATTTTGGTCAACATCAAGTTTGCATTAGCTGGTTAGGAACTCTCTAAACCCACCTAAGGAAAGAAGAAAATTCAGTGAGGAATTGATAATCTTCTTAGAAATTTATAGTTTGGACTCTCTAATCTCTGTCAATTAATTCATCTCCATAGGAGACCCAGAAATGGGGAAACTCTTATATAATGTCTTAGAGAATTGAATCCTTAAAGAAAAAAATAATAAAAAGTCCTGGTTGATGTGGCTTGGTAGATTGAGCACAGTACTGCAAACAGAAAGGTCACCAGTTTGATTCCTAGTCGGGGCGTATGCCTGGGTTTCGGACCAGGTCCCCAGTTGGGGTCATGTGAGAGGCAATCTATTGCACACTAGTGTTTTTCTCTCCCTCTCTTGCTCCCTCCCTGGCCCTCTCCCTAAAAGTAAATAAAATCTTTAAAAATTTTTTTTTGATTCCTTCCACTTGATCACTGCTTTAGCAAATTAGGGACATAATTTCTCAAAGGATGAACCCCACTTTTGTCAGACCAAAGTATATTTTGTTGGGCATGGCATCATTATACAAAATAGGAAGTCTCCCTTCAGAGACCAGAAGCTCTTGGGCCTTTGCCTGCCTAGTTACCAAAACATAATTTATAAGAGTTTTTGAACTCGTTGGATTTTGTAGACACTTGGATTCACAGTCTCCTGTACCGATTGTGCTTTATATGATCTTAACTAGTTCACATTCGTGAATCCTGGTCCTGAATAGACTCACTACCCTTGGACTTCATAATTTCCATAAACTTTTCTTTCTATTGGTATATAGAGAATCAGGACAAACTCTAAGGGTCTTAACAGCAAGTGGGCATTAGAGACCCATTGATTCTACCCCTTTATTTGACCCCATAGCAAAAGCCTACCCACCCTGTTTTGATGCAGCTGCCAATCTGGTGATTTAGCCTCAGTAGATGCATTTAATCTTATCATCCCTGATGCTGTTCAGGCCTTATTCTTGAATGGAAATGCCTGCCTAGCATTTCTCTGCCTCTAGATTGACTTCCTAAAAAATCATCTCCTTTCTCCCTGCACATACTTTATCCATTGACCTAATAACTGTCATGGGTTCATGTAGAATTTTTTTCCTTCAAGTTTTCAGTATCAGACTATAAAGCAGGCAGGATCATAAACAATACAAAAAATATGATGGCGTACTATGTCATCTTAGCTAAATTCACACTAACTTTCCCAGAGTTCCTTTCCCTGCACGATCCTAAGGCACAATTGGACACAGGAAAAATATGAGCATGTTTTGGAAGGCCCAAGGGAAGCAGCTGTCATTTTGTTCACACTGAAAATCAGTACAGGGTACCAGGCATTGTTGTAATGAACACACATGGTCACTGTTCTGCTAGCTCATCTTGTGGGGGTACTGTGGTATCTAGTCCATAGTTCTCAAGCACACAATATCTCCTTCCTCAACTTTTCTAGCCCTGGTCCAGGTGCATGGATAGTTAGTTCCATGGTAAAGGGCACCAGCTTTTCTTGCGGGTCAGCCAACATCATGGCTTAACCTTGTAGTTTTGAATTTATCCTATGGATCCCAGTTCTTACTCTTCTCTACTTAACATCCAGCTTCTCTAATTGCCGGACTCAATGATTTCAAGCCCTACACAACACAGAGGCAATAGCCTTGCATAGACTTCTCAACCAGCTACCATTATCATCTAAGGACTAATGCCTATAATAAACTTCTTATTCTATTATTCACAGTGGTTCTGCCTCTTTAATCAAACTCTGCCTGGTACAAGGAGTCAGTCCACTTATGAAATAAGCATCTTCTAGTGAGGAAGGTAAAATGATATGTGTAGCATTTTATTGCTACGTGCCAGACATTTTGCTAACCATGCCTTATCTCTTCTGATCTTTATAGCACTATTTTACAGGTGAAGACTCAAAGAGATTAATAAATTTGCCCAAGGGCACCCTGATAGAATATGAAAAGCTTGTCAATTGAGAGTTTCTTCTCATAACCTTGTCATCCTGCCTCCCCAGAGAGCATAAATTCTGCACAGTAATGACTTCCCTACACAGAATGGTGATTTTTAAAAAAGACTTTATTTATCTGTAGAGACAGAGGAAGGGAGGGAGAAAGGGAGGGAGAAAGCAAGGGAGATAAACATCAGTGTGTGATTGCCTCTTATGTCCCCCAAACTGGGGACCTGGTCCACAACCCAGGCATGTGTCCTGGTTGGGAATCCAACTGGCGATCCTTTGGTTTGAAGGCTGGTACTCAATCCACTGAGCCACACCAGCCAGGGATGGAATAGTGATGATGATGATGATGATGATGATGACTTTTTTTTTTTTTACTCATAGGTGTTTTTGATTAAGACGTTTTGTTTGAAAAGGATCAGAATATACCACTCCAAAATATAGCACTTTGGCATAAGGATTATTTTAAATTTAAGGAATTAAGAATCACAATACCACCTTCACTTCCCCCAAACCACCTGGAAGAGTGAGTGACTCTTATTCAAACACAGGGAGCCAACACCAAAATGAGATTGCATAATTAGAACCTTGCTAAAATAGCCCTTATAATATATTAGTTTCACTTCTCCACAATTTACTGTCTCTTGAACCCCAAATTCCCTTTCTTTTGTTAGAAGGCTATATACACCCTGCTTTTTTGAATTTCGTTTTTTTTCTGTGAACTCCTATACACATTAAAAAAATTAAGTGCCTTTTTCCCCATCAATCTGTTTTTTTTTTTTTTTTTTTTAAGATTTTATTTATTATTTTTAGAGAGAGAGGAAGGGAGAGAGGCAAAGAGGAAGAGAAACATCACTGTATGGTTGCCTTTCACCTGCCTCCAGCTACAGCCCTGGCTGGAGACCTGGCTTGCAACCTGGTTATGTGCTCTGGCTGGGAATCCATCCAGCAACCTTTGGGTTCACAGGCCGGCACCTTATTCACTGTGCCACCAGCCAGGACCTTAATCTGTCTTTCGTTAGTTTATTTTGCACACCCAGGCAATAAATCTGAGAAGTTAGTTTGGGTTTTTTTCTCCCTACCTGCCTAAGTTAGAAAGGAATATTTTCCAAATAGATAAATTATCTGAAGAAGTCCCTTTGATGAACAACACAGTGCAGAAATGTTAATTAAGTCTTCTTAGTCAAAACTTGCAAGAAACCAACTCTATCAAATTCAATTACAGTTTAAAGTGTTAACTTGCCTCCTGTTAAAAACCCAAATATCAAAAAAAAAAAAAAAAAAAAAAAACCCAAATATCATTATGTGAAGGAAAATTCTTAGGAGTGGGAGGGAACAAACTACAAGATTTTTAAAATCCACAAGAAGCCAGCCTATTACATCACATATCCTCCAAGTGTCAGGACATGTTGAAACGTGCTGTGTTTTGTTTATACCAACATTTTCCTCATTGAAAAATAATATATGCTCATTAGACAATGAGAAAAATACTAAAAAATAAAATATTATAAATAGCCTATTACTAAAAGACAATTATTATTAATATATTGGTGTTTTCAAAAGATTTTTAAAATGTGTGTATATGTCTGTTTATGTATATATATATGCATACATACATACATACATATACACATGTGGTTTTCCTCCCATGATTCCTTTTCTGTGCAAAGTTTTCTTTTTTTAATTAAAAAAATAGCATTTACTTTTATTATTTTTAAAGATTTTATTTATTATTTTCAGAGAGAAGGGCAGGGAGGGAGGAAGAAAGGGAGAGAAGCATCTATGCATGCTTGCCTTTCACCTGCCCCCAGCTACAGACCTAGCTGGAGACCTGGCTTGCAACCTGGTTATGTGCCCTGGCTAGGGAATTGAACCAGAGACCTTTGGGTTCACACGCCTGCGACAATCCACTGAGCCACACCAGCCAGGGTATATTATCTTTAACAAAATAGTTTTACATGTTATAATCTTCACAAACATATATATTTTTAAAAATTTATTCATTATTTTCAGAAAGAAGAACAGGGAGGGAGGAAGAAAGGGAAAGAAACATCAATGTATGGTTGTCTTTCACCTGTTTCCATCTGGGGACCTGGCTGGAGACCTGGCTTGCAACCCGATTATGTGCCTTGACTGGGAATCAAACCAGCGATCTTTGGGTTCACAGGCCAGTGCCTATCAACTGAGTCACCAGCCAGGGCTACAAACATAATGTTAATGAGTAATATGTTTCCCAAGGAAAAGAGGTACCATACTTTGCTAAATCACTTCTCTAGTGGTGAACATCTGGCTCATGGATAATTCTGTTTTCTTTGGTTTTACTGATACTCCATTCGCCTAAAAATAAAAAATGTCATAGTGAGAGGCAACAAGTGTTTTGAGGTCACTTTGAGGTAAAGGAGAGAGACAGAAAGGGAGAGACATCATTGTATGGTTGCCTTTCACCTGCTCATAACCTGGTTATGTGCCCTGGCCGGGAATCAAACCAGTGACCTTTTGGTCCTCAGACCAGAACCTAATCCACTGTACCACCAGCCAGGGCCTATATTATTTTTTGCAACACAATAACATTTTCATAAGCTGGACTTCTTTTTTACAATATGGAAGTAATGCAGAAATGTAAAGATTTAATTTCCAACTTCCAACCCCAGAAATAACCATTGTCCAATTTAATTTTGTGCCTATCTTTCCAGAGACTTGTTTGTGAGTACACAATTATATTGTAAGGCAATATTCTTTGATACATCTATTGGTACATGTAAAAACCTTATTGAATAATGAAGGAACCAGCATGTAAAAGAAAGAGTTGATTTGAGAAGCACTTGAAGAATAGTTTTACTTATATAGTCAGGGCAAAAAAATGCCAGATAAAATCGCTAAATTAGTTGAGGGGTTAACATCTCTATCTAGATTGCGGTAACCATCCTATCAACTTAGCAAGTTTACAAGTAAATCTCTAATCTTATGGAGCAGTTGTCTTTTTATTTAATATACTTTTGAAAAATTACACATATATATGTATAAGTACATATATACTATGTTAGAGAGAGAGAGAAAGGGGAAAAGAGAGAAATCGATTTTTGTTTTTTGACGTATTTATGCATTCATTGGTTGCTTCTTGTATGTGCCCTGACCAGGGATCAAATCCACAACCTTGGTGTATTAGGTCAATGCTCTAACTAACCAAGCTACCTGGCCAGGGATGCGTAGTTGTCTTTCTGCACCTTCATCAGGTGTTGATTGTTGTCAAATATATATACTGTCATTACCCAAGAGGCACACATTAAGGCAAGTACACAGTAAACATTCTAGTCTGTATCAAAATGTCAAACAATTATGAGTTAGTCTCTTTCCAAGTTTGAGATAAAATTTTTAATGTATATAATGTATATTTAAGGTATATATTTATATACACACACCTTGTCACTTTGAAATTATAAAGGTAATTTCCTAAAAATATTTTTCTGGCCACATTATAATTTTGTTTATCTTTGGATTTTTAAATCTCCCTCCTCCAAAAATATTTAGCTTTTTTTTTCATCAAAACAGACAAAATACTACGTATTGATTCATTCATCTTTTCTTGATTTGAAATGAAACAGATTTTATATACTATCGAGAGATGTCATTGATTCTATTTCTGAACTTTCTTCTTTTTCAGTGGCCAATTTGTCTAAAACTGCTTTGATATGACAATGTTTTATTTTATTTATTTACTTATTTTCATTTTAAGAGTACATTCATTAAAGCTGGGGATAGTGAAACTAGGAAAGGCCTAGCATAGACGAAGCAACAGAAGAGAGTCTAGCCAGGGCTGCTTTGGCTCTCTAAAAATGTTATAGAGCCCTGGCTGGTGGCTCAGTGTATTGAGCACTGGCCTGCAAACCCAAGCGTCGCTGATTCAACTCCCAGTGAAGGCACATACCCAGGTTGCAAGCTGGCTGAAGGCAGGTGAAAGGCAACCATACATTGATGTTTCTCTCCCTTTCTTCCTTCCCCCTTTCCCTCCCACTAAAAATTATGAATAAAATCTTTAAAAAATGTTATAGAAAAAATGATCAGCCTGGGTGGGCTGCTTTAGCTCACTGGAATAGAGAAAAGGGGCCTTTGGAAACAAGCCCCATAGTAAGACAGGAGAGTGAGAAGCTATGAAAATTCCTTGGCAAGTGGAATAGGAAAACTGAGACAGATAGCTGAACACAGTGGCCAAGCAATTTATAGCCAGGTGCAGGTGGTGACCAGGGCCAGAAGGTCCTGAGCGCCTGGCAGGGGGCAAAACTGTGAAAACCGCTCACCCCAGGATAGCCTTCCTTCCCTTGGCCTTTCCTCCCTGGAGGTAACATCTAGGCCTCTGTTGCATTTCAGCTCCAGGCCCAGAAAAGCCGCAAAACCAGGTGGGCAACGCCAAGACCGACTGCAATGACTAAAGTCTTCCTGCCCCGTCACTGACCAACTAGCAGAGACCAGGACCTTAAAAGAGCACCTGGAACATTGATGAACACTTTGCTCAAACCCTTCCCTTCGACCCCTAAGATTCTCACCTATAAGATAGAGAGAAAAGCCTGAAGACAGAGGGCCCTGTGAATACTCCTCCCTCAGGGGAGCTGCTGCAGTCCTCCCTTCCCTTTCTTCTCTGTTTTTCTTTCTTCACAGGCACTCATCTGCTAAGCTCTAAGGCAATGGGTATCTGGCAGCCTGTCCCAGGCTAATCCCCTGACTGTCCCCAAGGGCCCCTCTCTCTGACTCCCAGTGATCTAAGGCAGGCCCGCCTGTGCTCTCCTGTTGCTTCTGTGCTAAGCCTTCCTTGTCTTACTGTCCCCAGCTTTCATATACATAATCCTCATAGTCGCCTGGACTTGTGTTGTGAAATCCTTCCTACACTAAGTCAAGAACCTACACACTACAGCTGGCCTTGGCAGACACACTCAGGACCTAGCCCCTTAAACAGGGGCCAAACAGTAACAAAAGGAGCTGCCGTTGCCCACTGCAAGTCTCCTGGGGACCCTTAGAGTTGAAGAGAGGCACGCCTGGGAGGAAAGACAGTGTGGGCATGCTCCGGAGACGGAGAGCACCTATATGACAATGCTCTCGTAGTTTATGCTCTGATATCTGGGAGGGTGCGTGCCCTATGTTTATTCTTCTATTTAAAATATGTTATTTCTGTGAATCTACTCTTTCAGATGCTCTTTTCTATTCATGAATTCTATTCTTTTGAATCGACAGAAGTAGAATTTTTGAATCATTGGGTAACTTCAGCATCAAACTATTCTTCAAAGAAGTTATACCACCTTACATTCCCAAGAGCAGGGCATAAAGTTTCCTATTGCTCATTTCTCATCAACTGTAGTTTTATCAACCTTTTAAATCTCAACCATGCTGTTGGATATTAAGAAATAAGTTATTGTGGCTATACTGATAAGATTATGTGGGTTAGCACTTTTACTTGTCTATTTGCCATTTAGAATTTCTATCTAATGACTGTTTTAAGATGTTAGTGCATTTGAGAGGAGGTGTCTATATTTTCCTTGTTTTTATTATGAAGTTAACTTGATATTTTTGATCACTCTGAAATAAATTTTGGTGTAGGTTCAATTGTAGGAATTCAACTATCATTTTCCAGCTGGCTAGTCACTTGTGACAATATTATTGTCACAATATACTATTGAATAATTCACTCCAGATCATTGATAGCTACAGAAGCAATTTTGGTGCACATGTATGCCTATGTATCAACCTATAGTAGATGTATATAAATTCTATTAAAATTTCCCTTGTATCACATAGAATGCATAAATAAATTAGAGAATTTTCTTGGTTTTGTTTGGTTTTGTTGTTGATGTCGCTTATTTGTTTGTGTCATTCAGAAACTACTCTGCCTTTTAGACAGTTTTATCAATTTTATCCCCAAATAATTTAGTTTCTCTTGCTGTTATATTTTTTCCATTATGTTTCTAATTCCTTTTTTCTATTGATTTTTTAAAATTATAGTAAAATATAGTCTCTTCCTGCTTCTCATCTATCTACATGGGGTTCCTGCCTCCTTCAGATTTAAACCCACCTTGTGGTGTTGGTGTCCAACCTGCTGGCCACCCTGAACAGATCTTATAACCCATGGACCTACAAGAAGAGTATCCAGTCCCGGAAGAGTTTGGTTATCCATCTCCACCAATCAGGTATACTTTCAAGTTCAATGTGAATCCAGCTGTGCTTGAAGAGAAAGTGCATCTGCTGGAAAAGGTATTCAGCTCACTGATGCTCAGCCTGGGAACCATGTTGTATCTCAAAAGAAAAAATCCTCATTACCGTGTTTCCTGCCCTGCTGTGGGGATGGACAGACTGGATAAAGCCATGTCATCACTGGAAATAGGTCACAAGACTCCCAGGAATCTGTTCCCAAAATGACGATCTTTGTAATTAGTGCCTCAGTGCAGGGGCGTTGGTCTGGGCCAGGAACCTTGTCCCAAAAGGTTCCTTCTCCTGCACCTGTGACTGAGGGGAGATAGTGTCAGTGCTCCACAGCCCTTCTCCTACACAGACACTTGTTTAAAGATGCAAATGTGAGTCATAATAAAAATATTTAAAACTAAAAAAAATTATAGTAAAATATATATAACATAACAGTTAACATTTTAACTCAATGTAAGTGTACAATTCAGTGTACATAATGTAGGATAACCATCACCACTATCCTCAGATTTATTCCTAGGCTTATTTTATTCCTGGCAACATTATTGAAGTAGCTCTTGGTAGACAACCTCAATGACAAAAATATTAATAACTAAAAGTTTGAAGGCATTTACAACTGTTATATATTCCATAAATTAATTTTGTAACCGAGGTCTTTCCATCTAGCCTAGGGCAAGGCAGTGGAAGATTTGATTACATGGTGGATTTAGATTAATCAAGAAATAATGAGTGAGCCCTGGCTGGTGTGCTCAGTGGATTGAGCACCATCCTGAGAACCAAAAGGCCACTGGTTGGATTCCTGGTCAGGGCACGTCCCTAGGCTGCAGGCCTGGTCCCTAGTTTGGGGTGTGCAAGAGGCAACCAACTGATGTTTCTCTCATCATCTATGTTTCTCTCCCTCTCATTTCCCCTCTGTACCCCTCTCTCTAAAATTAAATAAATAAAATCTTTTTTAAAGAAAGAAAAAAACTATTGAGTGATTCAAAACTTGCTGATTGGAAAAAATCCAAGCAACCACCCATCTTGCTTTCTCCCACCTTCATTTAATCTTCCTCACATTTCCTTCTTGATTCCAAAGGCAGAAAAGAAACTGCAAACTGTCCTTCTGAGAGTTATTTTTCTCAATCTGTTGAGATCTAACTTCCTCTGTTTGGCGCAAATAAACTCTAATAAAGTTTAAAAAAATTTTTTCTACAGGTTTGGACATTCTTATGTCAACAAGAACAAGAACAAGTTGCTCTGGAGTATGCCACATTTGAGCTGATGACAATCAAGACTCAACAGACTCAGTAATCATTGTCACCTCCCTCTTAACTGCCTAAAAGAATTTAGACACAGAGTCTAGTCCAGGGAGAGAACTGTCACCAGGGATAACTATAGAGTATGGGCTTAGGCATGCTGGGCTAGGGGCTGTTTCTTCAAAATCCTCTCTCTGTCCCACTGTTTTCTCTGTACAGCATGGCAAACATTTGTTTACCAGACATGTGCTCTTCCCATCTTCCTGTGAATTGTCTTTCTTCCCTTTGAAGCCTCAGACCCGTACCCCTTCTCCTTAGCTTGAGATGACACATAAGCCTCTTTTGTCTTTATAGGGCTCCCATACAAACTCAAATTTGTTTTTTTCTTGGTAATCTGTCTTACATCAATTTAGTTATCAGACCAACCAAGAGAGGCTAGAAGAGTAGAAGAAAAATTTCCTCTCCTACAATCACCGTGAGGAAATTGATTATCTCATATAATATGTCCAGATGTGGGCTATTCTGCTTTTTAACTGTATATGAAACACACAAAATTTTTTGAGATTCTTTTGGGTGGAGGAATATACATTGTGATATTAAATACCCTTAGGAGGTCATAGATAAGGCGTGGGGATTTATGTACCTTTAGGTATCACCCTAGGGTAAGCATACTAATTATAGTTACCTTTGTCCACCAAGTTCAGAAGTAGCCATTTAAATAAAGCTGCCTGAGTCCTCACTCTTCCAGTCCTCCCGGGGGAGTTTTAATTAAGCTCAGTTGGGACTTTTTTTGTAAAACTGGTCTTTATGCTTAAATACCTCACATGACTAAGATTGTACAAAAGGACTCCACTCTGTCCAATCCACTGAATGAATGCCAAATAAATGGCAGAACTATTGAAAAAAATATAATAGGAATTTGTGTTGGCCAAAAGAATTAGTTTTGTCAACAAGTTCTATCAAGTTTGGATCCTCACTTAACATCTTCTTGAAACTTTTCCTACATCCAACTTCTCTTTGGTTTACATCAACTCTTATCCCACAAGATAGTTTATTATCTGTCAGTCTTAATTATTCTTGTCCCAATCCAAGGCTTCACATTGCCACCTCCCATCACCCACATACACCATGATATGAGCTGTGGGAGGAGCTTGAAATTTTAGAAGAAGCAAGATATACAGACATTGTAAAAGATAATATTAATGGAGTCACTTCAAAATGGAGTTGGAGCTGCCATCCCACAGGAACTGTTAAAACTTGAGTGTCTTACTCCTCAAACTTTGGAACTGTTAAAACTGGGCAAAATAACATTTGGATGAGGTTATAGCAGGATTGTATTCCAAACTACCATTTGTAAAGATAGAAAAGCAGACATTGTGACTACTAGACTCAAAATTAAAACAAGAATTAGCATCACTGCTAGTGTATTTGTACCTATAGAAATTTCTCCCTTAGCTTATTAACATCCATAGAAATTTCTTCCTTCTATTCATGTAACTATCCCTCTTCCCTTTCTCATAAATATGCTTTGTCTTCACTTCCTAATTGGAACACTATTTGGGTTTCTACCTGAATAAATGCTTCCCAAATATCTACTCTTTTGGATCTCAAATCCTCATTGCCTTTTGCTTTTTTCTTTTCACTTTGGCCTTTTATTTTTAGGTTTATAGCATCAAGCAATTGTAACCATGCAGAAACCCCAATTTTCTTCTGTCTGACCATTTCTTTCTGTCTCCTCCCTTGGGTTAAACTGTCCAAAACCAGCACCCTGATTCCCCCACCTCCCTCTTTCTTGCATGTCCACTCTCTTGCTTAATAATTAAGCCCTCGGGACAATGAGGTTCTGGTCAGCATCCAACAGTCTTAAAAACAAGGTACTGTCTGTTGACTACAGAGACAGAGTTTACAAACTAAAGATAATATCTTAGCCTCAGTTATATTTCACCTCTGGACCCAGGAAAGTGGAATGATCCACAGAACAAATCCTTGTGAAATCAGTCAGAAACATCCCAGGGCTTACATCAGGACCAGATATAATCAATAAATTACCCCCTACCTAGCACCAACTAATCAGTAGAGATCATTACCCTATCTCCTTTAGTCACTGCGATTAATGATTTTTTCATCTATATGACCCATCCCTGGAAGCCATCAGGGAGCCAGGTCTTGGAGCATTAGCTCACCTGTGACTCTGGGCATGGGGCCATCTCCTAAATTAAGAAACCTTTCTTTCTTGGCTGCAGACTCCTGTTTGTGTCTTATTGGGTTTTAATGCGTGCAGGCAAACAGACCCCTTCAGCCCAGTACCACTATTATGAATCAATGTATAGAGTTGCTTTAAAAATGAGAGTTAATGATGAAAAGTGGAAAGTTTCTCATCATATGCCAAGAATACTAAAAGATTTTAAAGTGAAAAAATAGGAAGCAAAAGAAGGTGAGCAAATTTGACAAACTATAGGTTTTTGTATTTGAAGAATCTCCAAATTACGATACAACCTGAATAATTTTTTTAACATTACAGAAGTTTAATATTCTTAATATAGAGCTGAATATTCAGAAGTCCTTATGCTTCTCAGAGGAAGAATGAAACCTCTATAGCCATGGTAACAAGTAACCCTCTTAGATAGATTTGATTTTATGAAAGTACCTTTGAAAACTAACTGTGGGGGTCCAGAATAAGTTACCCTAAGATGTGTCTTTGTGGTATACAGACTGACTTGAGCTAAAGGCAACTTTAGACCCTCCCTTTAGCTACCTAATAGAAGTTGAATTAGAGTCCTTACCCATAAGAGCTTATCAGCAATAACCTTTTTGACCCACCAATATAGTAGGAAAAACTTGTATTTACTAGACATCTGCTCTTCTTATCATCCTGCAATAACTCTTTGAAGCCCCCAAGGTACATTACCTCATCCTTAGCTCAGAATATTTTATATACCTCAATCTCCCTTTCTATTGCTGAACCTTTTCTACATGTGGGGTCTCTGACTCTCTTATGTCTGTGGGGATCCCACATATATGTATAAATTACATTTGGTTATTTTCTGTTGATCATCTGTCTCACATTTCTTCGATTACTAGACCAGTCAGAAGAACCTTGAGGGCAGAGCAGATTTTGTTTCTTCCCCACACAATCAATCAGAAATAGCCCAATGTTTCTGAAAGTCAACTAGTCAATGAGTCTTGTCAGAATTAACTCCTCTCATCTCTATGACTAGTACAAGCCACATTTCTAAGGTTGATGTAAACTCACTCTTGCCTCTATAATCAATATAAAATAACCACTGATTAAATGCTTCCTCAAGACCTCATGAGACCAGCCCTTTGCTTTCCTTAAGGATATGGTCAGTACCTGATCAGTATAGTCTTCCCTTACGTAAGTCATAAATTCATTTTTTTTAAGTTACAGATATTGAGTGTTAGCCCCCTCTTTTGACCACGCCAGGTATAAATATGCAAAGATGCTATTAGATACATTTTGCAAAGAATGTGGGACAATAATTTATACAGGGAAAATCTAAATGAAAAAAACGTGGGTTGGGGGGAATGTTCAACATTATCAGCAATCATGGAAGGTCAAATTAAAACTCATAGATACTTTCTTCTCCCAAAAGATTAATGCTGGTAAGGATTTACTGAAATAAATACATTTAAAGCCTTGAAAAATCTTTATTTTACTGTACATTGGGAGTTTTATTTTGGTCCCTCTTCCCACTCCTTACACTAGACAGGAAGTGAAGAAGACGGGGAGAGAAAAGGGGTGGGGGTGAGGGAAAGGGAAGGAAGATGAAAAAGGAAGAGGAGAAGGAGGGGAAACAAGGAAGAAGAAGAAGGTATAAGGGGGAAGAAGAAGAAATTTCAAAAGGACAGATGAAGCAGTTTTATGAACAAATCTTTGCTGTAATAATGGAAGATATAATACCACCATTTTCTACTATTAAATTATAAAATGACAAGGATGAGTGAGCAAATAACAGTCTTATGTTTTCATCTTATCATAGCATCAGTGGTCCTATTTACTTGTAATAATATTTGTAAAGAGATCTTTTTTTTTTTTCCATTTTAATGTAGCTATGATGGCTTTCTTTCTGCCTGGCATAACTGTCCCTTCTACCTTGTATTCTGTTCTTTTCTAATACTACTGTCTTTGAAAGAATATGCAACCTATAGATTTTTTTTTCCCCCTGGCCGAGTAACCCAGTTGCCAAGGTCCTGAGTTTGATCTCTGGTCAGGGCACATGCAAGACGCTGACAGTCTTATGAGAGCTCCCTTGTAGATAACTGCTTTTGTCATGCTGCTTTTACATTTTTGCATTTTTATTATAATGTGCTTTGGTGTGGACCTCTTTGTGTTCATGTTGTTGGGACTCAGCTCTTCCTGGACTACAGTATCTATTTCATTCAAGGTTAGAGAAATTTTTTGTCATTTTTTCAAATTGATTTTCAGGCAAGATCGAGCACATTCAGGGTAGTATGGCATTATCCTCAGATTTTCAAGTCCTTGCTCCCTTTCTTCTCTGTTTGGTATGCTTGAAGTTGTCCCAGAGGCTTCTCAAACTATCCTTTTTTTTCTTTTTCTTCTTTTTTTTGGTGGGGGTACTTTTTTCTTTTTTGCTCTTTTTAATTTTTTGGTCAATAAATATTTATTGACCCCATAAACTTTCTTGTGAGAAAACAGCCTTAAAATGCTTAAGTATTAACCTCTGAACATATGTATAAGTCAAATATTTTATTAATTTCTTTACTTAAAATACAATATTTCTAATTCCGAGATTAGAAAGCTTAATAAATAAAAAAATAAGCGAACAGCCCTGGCTGGTGGCACAGTGGATTAGGTGCGGGCCTGCGAACCCAAAGGTCACTGGTTTGATTCCCAGCCAGGGCACGTAACCAGGTTGCAAGCCAGGTCTCCAGCCAGGTCTGTAATTGGAGGCAGGTGAAAGGCAACCACACATTGATATTTCTCTCCCTCTCTGACTCTCTCCCTTCCCCTCTCTCTGAAAAATTATTAAAAAATAAAAAAAGAAGCAAACAGCACTTTCCCCATAAGCATGTATTTAAACACTCTGTATCAATCTGAAATAAATAATACTTTGGAGAGAGCCCATACGTAGAAACATGGTCGATTGTTTCTTTTCTTTGTTTTTAAAATTAATTAATTATTGTTTTATTATATTTATTCCAGTTTTCCCCCATTGCTCTCCCCTGCCCCACCCTCCCTATCCAACTTCCCATAGTCAATTCCACATGTTGTCCATGTCCATGGGTCATTTATACTAGTTCCTTGACTAAACTCTTCCCCTTCTTTGCCTCTTTCTTCTCTACCTCCTCCCCTCTGCACACTGAAAGTCTATCCTTTTTACTCTTCTAATTGGGAGTTTTTTTCTCCTTCCTTGTTTTCCAAATTGCTGATTTGATGCTCTGCTTCATCTGCTCAACTGTAATGTATTCCTCATGACAGTTATTGTGTTCTTCATTTCTAGCTAGTTCGTTTTTATATTTTCTCTCTCTATTTTTATATTTTCTACCCCTTTGTTGAAGTTCTCATTAAGTTTATCTACGCTTCCCCTAAGTAAATTGAGTATCCTCATAAACAGTGTTTTTTGAACTCTACTTCTAATAGGTTGTCTCCATTTTGTTTAGTTCTTTTTTCTGGAGTTTTGTTCCGTTCTCACATTTGGGACATGTTTACTTGCCTGCTCATCTTGACTGTCTTTCTGTTTTTGTTTCTGTGTATTAGGCACAGCTGCTATGTCTCCCAGGCTTGGTAGAGTGGCTTTATGTAGGTGTCTTCCCATCCACCTGAGCGGATGGTCCAGGTGCTCACCAGCTGTGCACACTGGTTACCCTCCATGGTCTGGCAAGTTAGGAATTTATGACCATCCTGTGTGGTTAATTTAATCACAAATTTGTGAGGCTTGCCATGAGCCAGCCGCCGACTTTACCCACTTGCCAGGTTTAGTATATGGCTCCTTTTTTATTCACACTACTTACCTTCAACCTTCCTAATGTTTGCATACAGCCTATAAAATGTATTTTTTAAATACAATCTTTTTTTAACTACTAAGTCATCATAAAGGTAATTTTATTTACCGTTAATAAAGTTAATTGCATAAAAATATTCTATCCTAGCTTATGCTACTTTTTACTTCCCCTTTTTTGTTTTTTGTTTGTTTGTTTGTTTTTGGATTAATTTTATTCTTCCTACTAGTTTGGAAGTCACACATTGTACAGGTTCTGGGATGTGGTTTTTTTTTTTTTCTGTTTTGGTGACAGTTATCTTATAAATTACTTAAATAACAATGTCTGAAGTTAACATCTTTATATCCTCCAGAAGATAAACCTGTCATATATTTTTATGTTGTGTTGAATTTTTTCTTTTTAACTTAAGTATCATTAAACCTTATAATTATTTTATATTATTGGTATTTATATTTATCCAAACATTTATTACATTTTTCACACTTTGTTTTTTCTTGTATCTTAAACTTTTCACCTGGGATCATTTTCTTTCTGGCTAAGTTTTTTATAACTTGGAGACTCAGCTTTATTATTCTGAAAATGATTTTACTTGCCTTCATTCTTGAAAGATATTTTTACTGGGTTTAGAATTCCAGCTTGTCAGTTACTCTCAGCACAATAAAGATAAAATTTTATTGTCCTGTAGATGACACAGTTCCTAAACCAGTGTAATCTGGTTCTGTGAAGATTATCTCTTTTCACTCCTGCTCTTTTATGGTAGTTTCTTTGCTATTGTAGTTATATAATTTCACTATTTTGAGCCTCAGTATGAATTTATTTTATATGTACCTAAAATCATAGTCTATTGCCCTGGCTGAGTAGCTTAGTTGGTTTGAGTATTTTCTAATATACCAAGGTTGTAAGTTCGATCCCCAGTTGGCATATAACAAGAAACAACCAAAAAATGCATAAATAAGTGGAATAAGTTGGTGTCTGTTTGCCTGTTTGTCTCGCTCTCTCTCCACCTCACCTCCCTCTCTCTCTCTCTTTTTACCTCCCTTCCTCTTTTTCTCTAAAAATCAATACATATTTAAAAAGTGAAAAAATTACAAATAAAATAAAATGATAGCCTACAATATATATATAAAGCAAAGACTGGCAGAATCACCAGAGAAACAAATAGACCTATAAATCAGAGTGGAGGGATTTAATATTTTTCTAGTAATTGACAGAAAATATTCAGCAAGAACACAGAAGATTTTATCTATATGATGTAGAAAATTTAATGTAACGTAGCATAGAGCACTGCACTGATGACTGCAAAAAACCACATCGTCTTTATGTACACATGAAAATTTTATTAACTGATATGTATTTGCCATGTAATGTCAATGAAGTTCACCCAGTTGAAATCACATATGTGATATTTTCTGACTATGATGATATTAAGCTATAGACCAAAAAAAAAAAAAAAAAAAACAGCTAGAAGCCCTGGTTGTGGCTCAGTGGATTGAGTTCAGACCTATGAACCAAAGGTTTTCTGGTTCAATTCCCCATCAGGACACATGCCTGGATTGTGGGCCAGGTCCCCAGTTGGGTGTGCTCAAAAAACAACCACACACTGATGTTTCTCTCCCTCTCTCCCTCTCTCCCTCCCTTCACTTAGCTCTAAAAATAACTAAAATCTTAAAAAGAAAAAAATTTTAAATAAAATAATTAGAAAATTTCCATGTGCTAGGAAATTAAGAAAGACACAAATTAAGAATTCAGAATGGATATTCTAATATGTTGAGTCCAATGATTATAAAAATACTACCGATGGCAAATGTGGGATGCAGCTAAGTAGCAAAAAAGTGTTTTAAAAAAATAACTTAAATGGAGCAGCATTAAAATGGAGCCAGAGCTGCTGTCTCAGAGGAGCTGTTAGCACATATAGTTGTTCCATTTTTCCCCCTTTTCCATTGTTCTCCCTTACCCCACCCACCTCCCCTCTCTCCCACAATTAATTGCCATACTGTTGGCCATGTCCGTGGGTCATTTATACTAGTTCCTTGACTCATTCACTATTATTAATATCTCCCTATTTTGTACCTAGCAATTATATTTCTTAATCCCGGCACCTTTTCTTTCTTTCTCCCCCTCCCCTCTTCTAGCTGCTAACCCTCCATATGATCTCCACATCTATGATTCTGATCCTGCATTACTTGCTTGTTTAGTTAGTTTTTGTTTTTTAGATTTAGTTGTTGATAGCTATGAGTTTGTTGTCATTTTATTGTTCATAGTTTTTATCTTCTTCTTTTTCTTAAATAACTCCCTTTAACATTTCATATAATAAGGGATTGATGATGATGAACTCCTTTAGCTTTACCTTGTCTGGGAAGCGCTTTATCTGCCCTTCCATTCTGAATGATAGCTTTGCTGAATAGAGTAACCTTGGTTGGAGGTCCTTGCTTTCATCACTTTGAATACTTCTTGCTCATCCTTTTTTTGTCTGCAATGTTTCTTTTGAGAAATAAGCTGACAGTCTTATGGAAACTCCTTTGTAGGTAAGTCTCTGATTTTCTTCTGCTGCTTTTAAGATTCTCTCTTTATCTTCAGTCTTCGGTATTTTAATTATGATGTGTGTTCCTCTTTGGGTCCAACTTACTTGGGACTCTCTGTGCTTCCTGGACTTGTATGTCTATTTCCTTTGCCAAATTAAGGAAGTTTTCTTTCATTATTTTTTTCAAATTAGTTTTCAATTTCTTGATCTTTCTCTTCTTCTGGTATCCCTATGATTCAGATGTTGGCACATTTGGAGATGTCCCAGAGTCTTCTTAGTCTTATTTTCTGCTTGTTTATTTATTTATTTATTTCAATTCTTATTTCTTCATTCTGCACTGGTTGAGTGTTTGTTCCTTATATTCCTATTCATTGATCTGAACCCCAGCTTCCTTCCCTTCATTGTGGATTTTTCTTTACTTTACTTAGTGTAGCCTTCATTTCTTCCCTTATGTGTTTACCATACTCAATGAGTTCTGTGACCATCCTTATCATCAGTGTTTTGAACTCTGCATCTGATAGGTTAGCCATCTCCATTTTGCTAAGTTCTTTTTCTGGATCTTTGATCTATTCTTTCATTTGGGCTATATATATATATATATATATATATAATTTGTCTCCTCAATTTGGCAGCCTCCTTGTGCTTGTTTCTGTGTATTAGATAGAGGTGTTTTGATTTCCTGTCTTGGTGCACCTTTATGTTGTAAGGGATGGAGTCTGAGAAATCCACAGGGTAGGATGACCTGTTTCATAAGTTTGTGGCACTGTGTATGGGGAAGGGGTCAGAGAGGGAACAGTGCCACTTGCTCAGCACTTATTCCTTTCCAGTCACTTGACTCACTTCCTGTATGTGACTGGAGCCCCTCTAGCTACTGCCCTGGTGGTGGTTGCCAGAGTGGGTGTATTTGCTCTAAGTGGACTCTCCTGAGAGCCAAGCAGTTTCATCCTATGCCCTAACCCTCAGTGGTTTTATAGCCAGAAGCTGAGACTTTATTTTCTTGGTGGTGCTGAAATCCTGGGCTGTGCAGTCCAACCTGGGGCTGGGATTGCTCTCCAGGTGTCCCTCCCAGTTTTCATCTGCCACATGTGAATATGAGAGCATCTGTTCCACCACCCCCACTGCTTCCTTACCTCTACCACCTCGCTGCCCACACTGCGTCCTCTCCACCTTGACTTTCTGTCTCTATTCCCTACCCTTCTGGATGAATATTTCTTCTTTAAATCCTCAGCTGTTGGACTTCCATACAGTTCCATCTCCTGGCAGTTCTGGTTGTTTTTTTGATTTGAGGTTAGTTGTGATCCTTCTTATGGTTGTGTGAGAGGCAAAGTATGTCTACCTATGCCTCCCTTTTGGCTGGAAGTCTCCTGATATCACACATGTACTGCAGATACAATTTATAGGAGTGGGCGAAAGTAGGTTTACAACAAAACACAGAGTTTATTCTTTTTTTTTTTTTTTTTAAGATTTTATTTATTATTTTTAGAGAAAGGGGAGAGAAGGAGGCAGAGAGGGAGAGAAACATCAATGCATGGTTGCCTTTCACCTGCCTCCAGCTATGGACCTGGCTGGAGACCTGGCTTGTAACCTGGTAATGTGCCCTGGCTGAGAATAGAACCAGCGACCTTTGGTTCGCTGCCTATCCACTGAGCCACCAGCCAGGGCTCAGAGTTTATTCTTACATTATAGTATTATTGTATAATTTTTCCATACAAACAACTATAAATCTACTTTTGCCAACCCTGAAAGCACAAAGTGAGAGCCATTAGCTATTGTGGCATCTTTTGACTACCAGGCCTATAACCATTTTAACTGCCATTTTACTTTTCTGAACTTGTGTCCCAAGGACTGGACAGAAACTTTGGGCTTGTGATTTCCTATTTAACACACTAAACTGCAAAAGCATTAGTCATTTTGGGTGTTCTATGCAGGAGTTGCCTAAATACTATGGGGACTTTATAAATAATCATCCAAATGTGGTCACCACTGAGAGTGAAAGCAGAAGTCAAAAGACAACTGGAAGTGATCCAAACAATTAAGGACATACGTAAAAATGAGTACTCATCAATTAGAAGTTATTTTGCACCATGAAGGATGAGCAACTATTAAAACTTATCATCTAACTGTAATGTCTCATCCTCATTGGTAAATTATTAAGGGCTTCATGGGGACCTGCCCTTCATCACCATAGCCCTCTGGACTCCATCTGCTCCCACAAACTCTATCCTTTTTACAATCAAGGTGATTTATCTAGTTTTAATTATAAACCATAAATCAGATTGTGTCAGAGTGATACTATGATTTATTATAATAAGGAATATATATTTGGTCTTTCCACTGTTTCTGACAAAATACTTACAATTTCCAACATGAGAGCTAGAAAGGCATCTTTGTAATAATACTGAGTTGGGTTCACAGTTCTTGAAATAGTGCTAGGATAATGAAAGTCAAAATGGGTGTCTTTTGTTATTCATGTAACAAGCCCCTATCAACCAGGCTTCAATGTGTGCTAAATAGAGGCAACTTCTGGAAAGCTCCCAGGGTGGGGGTTGCTGTCCAGGGAAACCAACCAAGTGATTAGAGGGTTGGAACCTTCAGTCTAACCCCACACTCCCATCTCTGGGGACGGGATAATGATTAAAGAGCGAATCAATCACCAATGGCCAATGGTTTAGTCAGTCATGCCTACCTAATAAAGCTTGAACTTCAGGGCTTGAGGAGCTTCTAGGTTGGACTGTTAGGGGATGAGCTTGTCTAGAGAGTCCATAGCAGCTCTGCCCACATTCCCACCTTTCCCACACATCTTATCGTATGTATCTCTTCATCTGGCTACTCAGCCATATACTTAAAAACCCTTCAGAAGAAACTGGTAACCTAGAAGTAACTGTTTTCCAGTTTTGTGAATCAGTCTAGCAAATTAATCAAACCCAAGGTGGAAGTGGTGGAAATTTCCCATTTATTGCCAAATAAATTGTGAAAATGTGCACAAGGAAAGATAATGAGGAAACCAGTTAGAAGTAAAATGGAGTCACTATGGTCAAGCTGCTAAATTGTTAAAATCAAGTAGATTGAAGCATGAAGAAATGATTTTATTCTTGCTTTAACTAGCCTGGGAACGTAAACTTTTGAACTTCAGTTGTATTACTGTGCTTGGTGGTACCTAAATACCATAGATAAACCTCTGAAAGACTTAAGAAAGAATTTCATGTGCTGGAGATATTTATATCTCTTATAGATAACCACCTGTCATGCTTAAGAAAGAATATTTTATTATCCAGACCACCTGGCACCCATCATCCAGACCACCGGACATCTAGAGGATTACCATCCTGAGCTAGTCCATGAGCTAAGAATGCTCACTGCATATCTACCAGGTACAAATCACTGCACTAGCTTCTGACGTTTAGCAGGAATAAGACGAGCTCTGCTCCCAAGGAGCTCACAATATTCAAATTAAGTCATAAATGCAAAGATGCAAAAAGTTATAAACAGGTATTATGACAAATACACACAAGGAGCATTTTAACCCAGGTGGAGACTTTAGGGAGGAAGTAATGCCAGGGCTGTACCCTAAGGAATGGAGGGCAAATCCCAAGAAGAGAAGGACTCTCCTGGGAACAGAAATGGCAAAGGTGTAAACAAGACAGAGACCCAAAGAACATTGTAATTGTGGAGGAAACTATATGCAGTTTGGTGCAACTTTGAGAAGATGGGCATGATCCAGACTTAAAAAGGCTTTGAATTCTTTCTTGAAAAGTTTTACCTTTAACATTTTTAGGATAGTATTGGGGAATCATTGAAACTACCACTAAATATATTCATTGAGCAGGATACTAAATATTTTACATTCTTTAAGTCATTTAAGATGCTCAGTGACACAGTGCATAGATAATATCATAGCCAATTATCAGATGCAAAAACTAAGACTCAGAGTCAGTAAGTAATTGTCCTAAAACTAGGCAGCAAGTAAATGGCAGAACAAGGATCTGAACCAAAGTTTTTCTAAATTCAGAGGCCATGTGCGATATAAGAACTGTGGAATAATGGAAAGCTTATATATATATATATATATATATATATATATATATAATTTAAAGATATCATTTATTTATTTTTTAGAGGGGAAGAAGGAAGATACAGAGGAAGAGAAACATCAATTACCTCTCATTCACCCCCAACAAGGAACTAGACCAGCAATCCAGGCATGTGCTCTGACTGGGAATTGAACCAGTAACCTTTTGGCCTGCAGGTCAGTACTCAACCCACTGAGCCACACCAGCCAGGGCCAAGTTTGTCTGTTTTGGAGAAAAGTTATCCAAACAACTGTCTTCTGCTCTTGCTTTGGTTTTCAGTTAGACTTTGAAAGTCATTCTCTAGCTGTCTGAATTCCTTATACTAAGCCCTTTTCATATGAGTGGATTTGCTTGAGGAGATATAACACAAATTGTGTTTTACAGAACTTGTCCTCATCCTGCCCTTTTGTTGAAGATAACTTCAAAGATGGCAAATGTCCCATTTAGATGTTGCCTTTCACTTATTCCTTCATCAAGCCCTACCCTAAAGGGTTCCACTCTTAAATATAGTCAAGGTTTGAAGACTTCAAAATAGAAAGGAAATAGTATCAGTGTCTTAGGTGGCTATTAAGGGAACAATTTTCATCTTAAAGGACAAACTTTGAGTTTACTAGCTTATAAAATCCTCTTTTTTCAAAAAAGGAAGTAAAGTCCTCTTTTAAGATTCTGCCTGGGAGAGTATTTACTTAAAGAATAGTAGACACTTGACATTTTTGGGTTAACATTTATGGTTTGAAAAAATTTATCAGAAATATCCTTTTAGCAATTAGTAATTTTTCTGAGTCATAAATTAGAATTTTAGGAAATCGGGAAGGTCTTAAAGTTAATAGTTAAGTCTTAGGTCAAAGGCTCCATTTCAGAATATTAATGGCCAGTATTTTTCCTCATATTAAATCAGGATAAAATCAGGACTTTTATTTCTTAATATGCTTTTAAAAAATTGATTTGAGAGAGGGAGGGGTGGAGAAAAAGAGAGAGAGAGAAAAACATCTTTTTGTTATTCCACTTATTTATTCATTCATTGATTGATTCTTGTATGTTCCCTGACCAGGATCAAATCCACAACCCTGGGGTATTGGGATGACATTCTAACCAACTGAGCTACCTGGGCAGGGCCAGGACTCTTGAGTTTAGCAGGTCCTCATGGGCACTCAAAAGCTAAATTGTCTTTTAGACCACCAAATGACAAGAATGTGGGTCCCCAAACAAAAGGGGAAAAATGTTTTTTTTCTATGATTTTCACTGCTCTTCAATTTGTATTAAAATCTTCTACCACCTTTACAAAACATAGTTATAGGAGCCAGTGCTAAAACACTCATTTGGCTAAAATGGGAATCGATCCAGCGACACTTGGGTTCATAGGCCGGTGCTCAGTCTACTAAGCCAACCAGCCAGGGCTTCAGATTTTATATTAATCATTTCCTTGCCCTTATTTATAAGTTTTTCAATTTGCTTTTGTATCTCTAAACAATATTAGAAAAAAACCCTTTTGATGATAATTATGATATAAAGTAACTGGCAATTATTTCCTTGTTCCCTAGAATTCCCAGGGAGCTAACTGTCCAGACTCAGTTGGTCATTTCATTATTCTGGCAATAACAAGACTCCCAATCTTAAACAATTCATTTTTTTGGTCATTTACCATACGTTAAGAAAACATTTGCTGCATTGTTGGTTGTGAAACGCTGAGTAGCAAGAAGAAAGCTATTTGGATAAGAAAAATGCAATATTGCCACAGTTAAAAATGTCTAAGATAAACTGAGTATCTTCTAAGAATTTATAAGAGACCAATCTGGGATAGTTTGAGGACAAGGTCATGAGTCCTGGAAAACATACACAGGGTTGTAGCGTAGGTCAGGAATGGTCATCCTTGGCAGGAATATGGCCAAGAAGCATAGAATGTTCTGTATTTCCTATTTCTAGCTAACTGTGGCTTATACCTAGGTCTCACAAGTTGATCAAAGTAGAACCCTTCTGGGAAGCTCCTCAGACAACCCAGGTAGCCAGGGAGAATATTCAACCCATGTGCAGACAAGATTCTGACCTCAAGGTTCAACATGTAGATGACATTCTCAACATATCTGTCTCTTGAATTACACTACTCCCAGTCTGAATCAGTTGCCTTCCACACCTGGTTTCTATCCTGTGATTTTTCTCCCATTAGTATTTTGAACATTCCTTTTGCCTCTTTTTCATTTCCTATATTTCATACCTTCCACTCTCTTGGTTTTCTCATTTTGGTGGCACATAACCTCCAGTCATGTCTTTAGAAAGCCTATATGGAAAATGTATTTTTACCCTTTGCAAGACTTTATGTACAACTGTTTGATAATTTGGCTGCATAGTGAGTTTTCTGTTGAAATAAATTTCCCATCAGAATTTTTGAAGCACTGCTGTACTATCTTCTAGCTTCTTAATAATGGGGTTCGGGATGTGCTACCCTAAATATGGCACCTTCACATATTGACTATCTTGAACGAAGTTTGAAAAAGCAGCATTAGCAGGAAGGTCACTGTGACCACCTGCCATCCCCAATCCCTCTTCTCTGAAAGGAGATAAATCTCTTAAAGGAAAGGTGCCCTCCTTGTACCAGGAGGAAGAGAGACATTCTTATCCCCAGAGAGAGGGAATTCAGGGCCCAGAAGGCTGATTAAATATTGTTACTACTTCATTATTTACTATCCATAGCCTAAGTCTTGTCAATTATTCACGAATTTATTGTCTTTGTCTAAAATGTATAAAAGCTTTCTGTTCTGGTCACTTCTTCAGATTTTCATTCTTTTGTGAAGTCGCCTATGTGTGTGTAAACATCCTATGAAATTTGTATGTTTTTCTTATGTCAATCTGTCTTTGTCACTATAATTTTCAGGCCCCGCTAGTGACCCTTAAGAGGGTAGAAGAGGACATCTTCTTCCCCTACCTCGTCATGCAGTTGAGAAGTACAAAGCAATTTTGATTCCAATTCTTTTGTGCCCTGTTATCTCTCATCTCTTTGTCTGGTAACCTGAGAGTCTCTTTTGTCCTAAATGTTTGAAATTTCACAATCATGTGTTTTGGTATAGAATGATTTTAATCTGTTATGATGGACTCTTTCAATTTGGAAATTTGTGTCCTTCAGTTCTGGGAATTTTCCTTGAACTGTTTCATTGTTGATTTCTTCCCCCTTTGTATTTTTTTCCTGAAAATTGTTATTTGGCTGCTAAACTTCATAGACAGGTTTAATTTCCTTATTTTTTTCTCCTATTTTATATCTACTGTCTTTTTCCTATTTTGTTTTATTTTTACATAATTTCCTCAATTTCATCTTTCAATTTTTATAATTAAAAAATGTAAAGATTTTACCATTATTTTTAGAGAGAAGGGCAGGGAGGGAGGAAGAAAGGGAAAGAAACATTAATGTATGGTTGTCTTTCACCTGTTTCCAGCTGGGGACCTGGCTGGAGACCTGACTTGCAACCTGGTTATGTGCCCTGAATGGAGAATCGAACCAGTGGCCCTTGGGTTCACAGGCTGGCACCTTTCCATTGAGCCACCAGCCAGGGCTTCATCTTTCAATTCTTTATTGTTTTCATTTCTTATATTTTTAACTTCCAAAAATTCTTTTTTGTTCTATGAATGTTTCTCTTTAAAAAATATTTATTTTTTATTAATTTGAGAGATGGAGAGGGCAGGAGAGAGAGAAAGAGAGGGAACCATCTATTTGTTGTTCCATTTACTTATTCATTCATTGGCTGCTTCTTGTAAGTGCCCTGTCTAGGGATCAAACCCACAGCCTTGGTGGGAAGATGCTCTAACCAACTGAGCTATCATGCCAGCCTACCATGAATGTTCCTTTTTTTTTTTTAGATTTTATTTATTTTGAGAGAGAGGTTGGGTGGGGGGGGGGGGGGAGAGAGAGAGAGAGAGAGAGAGAGATGTATGGTTCCCTTTTACCTGCCTCCAGCCACAGACCTGGCTGGAGACCTGGCTTGCAACCTGGTTATGTGCCCTGACTGGGAATCGAACCAGGAACCTTTGGGTTCTCAGGCCTGTGCATTATCCACTGTGCCACCAACCAGGGCTGAATGTTCTGCTTTTTAAAAATTATGTCCTGTTTTTTATTTAAGGTCACAGTATCTTCTCACCTCTCTCAGAGCTGAGAAATGGGAAACTAAAGAAACCACAACTTGAAAAACAGAAAAAAAAAATGCTCAGAAACCACAATTTGCAAAATAGGGAACTATGTCAGCAATAGCAAAGCTGGCACCCCTTTACTGAGCAAAGCTCAGTAAAGATAAAACCACAGACTCACAAATGGCCTCCCTTAGCCTATTAAAACTGTCAGAGGCTCAACTCCCTTGCAAAACCAGTTCTTTCCTGCCCCACCCTTCCTTCCTGCCCCTCCCCCACCCTTGCCAACTTCCGCCCTAAAACCGCCCTTTCACTAACTCCTCCCCCAACCAAACTTTATAAAACGGAAGGTCCAAAGCTTTTTGGCGAGTCTAATTGAAAATCTTCGTTAACCAGCGTCACCCTTGGTTGGCACATTTCTAGCAAACTCATTTTGGTGGTCATTTTTCACAACAATAAACATTTCTTTGGTAGTGTTTTTGGAGCTTTGCCTGAACCCAATCATGTAAAATTTTCTTATTTCTTACATACACCGTTTACTCCTTTTCTGCGTGGTTGGTCCCTCTCTTGCATGCTACTTTCTTTAGGGTTCTGGTCATCTTTGATTTTCTTTCTACTTGTGACTAAATGCTGATTGGAAGTTCTGAGGACATGGAGAGATTTTCTCTATTCTGAGTTTAGGACTGTTATTGATTGGGTTATCTCCAAAGTTAGTTTCTCCACTTCCTCTCTCTTGGGTTGCAGAGATATCTTCAGAGAAAGAGTTGCCCTTCTCCTGTCCAGCAGGGTGAATATCTGACTGCCATGTCCCAATAGTTGAGGAGGGTTGTGGAGCAGGAGGTGAAGTGTTAGCATGCAGGAAGCAAGTGATTATAGAAACTCTATTTTGCATGGTACAATGCCCTCAACTGGGCCTGCTATTCTCTAGTCTAGAGACTTTCATTTTAATTCTCTTCAGAGACTCCAGCTTCAATTGGAGTTGGGGAGAAATAGTCATTTAGTACCATGGCGATAGGGCGAGGAGAGGGCGAAGGATTTAAATCTGTGGGTGATTCTGCAATATAGTCCTGTCTGTTTTCAATTTTCTACACTGTTGCCATAGAATCTAGCTTTCTCTACTCTTCTAAGTTAGTTTGCAGCCCATTTGTTTTCCAGTTTCCAAAGGTTTATTGTTGTAGTCCTTCCCACCACCTTTGTGCCTGCATGTCTTTTTTTTTTAATACCACTATTGTGATTTTAGGGAGGGAACAAAGTTCAAGTGGTGTGTTCTATCCATCTTCTTAACCCAGAATGCCTCTAATGCTTTTTAGCCACTGCCCCCCACCCCCTTGACGGTTGGCATTCTACCAGAAACACATCTGCAGACTTACTAGTTTTTTGTAAGGGCTCATTCATTAATAGCCAAACTATTTTTCAAACATTTGGGGAGGTCATAAGATTAAGCAATGAACTCTCTTTTAACTACTGAGCCCTGAAGTCTCTTTCAGATGCAAAATCAAATCAATGAATCGGTTAGGAACAGGCAGCAGCTTCCTCCTTTGCATTTTCAGAATCACAAGTCAAAAATGTTGGAGTTGAAAGTATGCATAGAGTTTGAGGGGGCGGGGGGAGAAAGGAGGAAAGAGGAAGAGGAAGAGAGAAAAAGGAGGAGAGTGAGAAGAACATTTTGCCGGAAGAAGGTACAGGTTCAATAGCTGGATCTATGAAATAAACTGACAATAGGCAGATTAACAGGAGAAAGAGCATACTGGTTTATTAATTTTTAATATTACAAGCATGTGGGCATCACAGGAAGAGAAAGTGAATACCCAAAAAGCAGTGACATTTCAGAACTTATATATATACCATCTCAGTAGGGGAAAGGGAGGGAGGACTAAGCCTTATTCATTTATTTATTTACTTAGATTTTATTAATTTCTTCTTGTTGTATTAAGGATTAGACCTCTTAAGGGAGAGTAAGTGATTTTTTTTTTTTTTTTAAAAGGAGTGAGCCCTTAGAAGAACAGTTGGGAGATGTGATGGTTTGTTAACAGTGTATCTAGACTTCTGGTCACCTCTCCTGTGATGAAGTCAATCTTATCTGTTTGATGAAATTCTTTTTAATTTTATGTATTTATTTTTAGAGAAAGGAGAAAGGGGGAAGAAAGAGAGGGAGAGAAACCTTGATCGGTTGCCTCTGACACACCCCCAACAGGGGACCCAGACGTGTGCCATGTGCTCTGATCAGGAGTTGAATGAGCAGCCTTTTGGTTCACAGGCCAGAACTCAATCCATCAAGTCACACCAGCCGGGGCTATGGATGAAATCCTGAGGAGGGATTTATGACGATAGAAGGTCTGTTGTGAGGCAGATAAGGAACATTTTGAGAGAGTCTTTTCCTGCATTTGCTATTTTTCAAGTACCTTCAGCTCAAAATAATTCTTAGCAAAAGAGGTATATTCTAGGCAAACCACCCTGTCCACAGGCTCCTCCAGTGATCTTGGCAGGGCCGTACATTCCAAGGCCTGGTCTTTGGGTTAGTAATTTAAAAAATGTTAAATATATCCAAAGTTGGCTGAACCTCAAACTCAAAAGATTCATTTTTCCATGTTTTATTAAAGAGTTAGTGTTTATCATGTATCAACCTTGCTCTGTGTGCTGAGGATACAAAGGTGCATAATCCTAGCCTTTATGGTATATATGATCTACGTAGAAGAGAGTCCTGCTTTTATATTTGTTACTTTGCAGTGACAAATATTATCAATGAGCATACCATGTTTTTTTCTGAAAGGCCATTACCTGGTTCTCAGTCAAGTCAGTTATAGAACCTTCTCCCTTGCATACTTTCCAGATTCAGTGAGAATTTCTTGTTCTGCTTTCAGTTTTTAGAGTCTACAGATTAACTCGACTGTTTAAAACATTCTTCCTGTTGAGAGAATGAACTACCATTAGTTAGAGCTCTGCTTTGTAGTTACAATAACATTCCAATCATGCCTTTTTGATCTTAGTTGAACTTGGGGTGTTCCCAATTTTTTTCAACATATAAGACATGCAAAGAATATGCATAGATTATATAAAGAATAGCTCAGCAGGAATACCCACTATCAGCTACAGAAATCAATTATTGCCAATGCATTTAAATCTCTGCCTTATATGTCTCCCCCTACTTCCCTCCAGAATTGAGCATTACCCTGAATTTGGTGTTTTCTCATTGTGTTACATATTTGCATCATTTCACAGTAAATATATGTATCCTTAAGTAAAACATAGAATTATTTTGCGTACTTTTTACCTCATATAGCAGTATCATACTATATTCATTCCATCACAGCTTTTTATTTTGTTTTTCTGTTGGCTTTTTTTTTTAAATTACACTGGAGGAAATGTTTATTGATTTTAAGAGAAAGAGAAAAGCAGATTAAGAGAGAAAAACATGAGAAATATGAGAGAGAAATAACTGGTTATCTCCCATACATGTGCCAACCAGGGATTGAACCCACAACCTAGGTACAGGCCCTGACCCAGAATTGAACCCATAATCTTTTGGCGTACAGGGGTGATACTCCAACCAACTCAGCCACTTAGCCAGGGCACAGTTTTTTTTTTTTTTGGATGAATATTACATACTTAGAGATAAAAATGCAAATTATAGGGTGCTTCTTCAAATTTACGGTATATTAACAATATATCCTTCAATATTGCTTTAGCAATTTATAATCCCTGTTATGTGCTCTCCACCCACCACCTACAAATATATGAGTTTCTGTTACTTAAAAATTCCTCTCAAACTTTTTTTCTACTTAAAATTTATTTAAACAATAATAGGTTTAAAATTGTATCTGATTGCTATTTTGATTTACATCTTCCTTATAATCAATGAGAACCTTTTCATATGGTTGTTTAATTGTATTTTATTGTGTTATTGTATATTGATTATTTGTGTTCTCCACATCTGTGAGTTGCATAACAAGAAGGTAAGCTCTGTACATACAGAACTTGGTGTCCCTAGCACCATGTGTAATGCCTACTCTATTGTAGATATTCAAGAAATATTTTGTTTAATCTGTCAGCAAAATATATATTGATTGACTAGTGTAGGGGAGGAAAGTTTTCCTCAGTCTTCCTAGGGTACCTGTCTGGGTCTGAAAATTAAATTGACAAAAATGTAGCAAATGCAGTTTTATGTGACACAGGTTCCTCCATAAGGAACTAAAGATCCCACAAATAGTCAGACCTGTGTATTTTTATTCTAGGTTTAATGATAATTGACAGTCATGGAAGAATTTGGTGGGTTGAAGAGTATGAGGTAACTGTCTGTAGTAAACTAGGAACTGTTTGTTAGCATTCTTCTTGGCTTCCCTTGTCTTTAGAGATGACCTGTTCCAGGAGGTTCCTATTTCCCTCTTAACACCTGGCCATTAGCCCAACTGACATGCAGCATTTTCCGGAATCTCAGATGAATGGAGCACAGGATCAAACTAAAACCCATGCCATATGTGTAATTTGCAGCTCACTGTACAGTGCATTGCTCATAAACGGGTGAAAGCATCTATCAAAGGCTCATTATATACTGGGCACAGTATTAAGAATCTTATGCATATTACCGTATTGAATCATCTCAACAAGACCATTATTAAAATGCATTTTGCAGACAAGAAAATTGAGGGACTGAAAAATTAAGTGACTTTCCTAAGATAACCAGTTGCAAGTGACAGTGCCAAGAGAAGAACCCAATGTCTGTCAGATTTCACAGCACTCAAATGAGGTTTGCTGAACAAACTATTTCCTCCCCTTTTGGTAGTCCACGGGCAAAATGCAGTTTATGACCACTTTATTACCACTTCACATAAACTATTCCACACTGATTGAAGACGCTCAGAAATGTGAAATTATCTTCCTTTTGGACTATATCAAGTCATCACTGAAGCAACAATGTGAAAAATTACAAAACTGGGCTACCTATCTTTTAATATCAGATGTTTGGGTGTTTCATGTTTTTCTGACAACCCGACAGACATCCTTTAACCACATCCTCTCCTTAATGCGCCTTGTTAAGGCTTAAAGCCCAGGAAATTGTGAATTTTCTGAACTGATTAAGATAATTTGCAATCTTATACAACAGTGACTTTTTGTTGTTTTTTCTTATCACATAACTTTTCTTTTACCTCATGGTGGATGGTATTTTCCATAATTAATTCCACATATATTTAAATGTTGTATTGAATATTTATATTCATTGTTACAAAAATTAAAAAATAAGAAAAAACTGAATACATATTATGGAGTATATTTTATTACCCATTTTCAAAAGTCTGATGCTTTTTTTCTTTTTTCTTTTGGTGTTCCCTTCTTAAGTTTCATGATGGCAAGAAATATTTTAAATTATCTTTTGGTTTTAATTATACTACCATAAAATGAAAGAAAAACATGTATAAATTAAGATAACAGTTAAAATATTATCTACATTTTTTATTGTGGATATATATAATATAAAGTTTATTATATTAAGCATTTTTTAAGTTTAAAATTCAGTGGCACTTAGTACATGCACAATGTTGTACAACTATCACCACTGTCCATATCCAGAACTTTCTCATCATTACAAATGGAAACTCTTAACCCATTAGAGCTGCCCATACATGCTGATAATCTGTTTCCACTTTCCATCTTTATGAATTTCCCTATTCTAGGCACCTCCTATAAGTGAAATCAGACAATATTTGTTTTCTGTGACTGACTTATTTTAATTAGTACAGTGTTTTCGAGTTTTATCCATGATACAGCATATATCAGAATTTCATTCCTTTTAAAGGCCAAATAATATTCTGTTGGATATATACTAAATTTTATTTATTTATTCATCTACTGATAGATACTTGGGTTGCTTCTACTTTCTGGCTAACGTGGATGGCTCCTAAGACATTGATGTACGAGTTTGAGTCCTTGCTTTCAATTCTCTTGGGTATATACCTAGGAGTGAAATTGCTGGACCATGTGATCATTCTATGTTTAGCTTTTTGAGGAATCTCCAAACTGTTTCCATAGCACTGCATCACTACATTCCTAGGAACTACACAGAAGGGCTTCAGTTTCTCCCCATCTTTGCCAGTACTTGTGCTTTGCTCTTTTGTTTTCTGTGATAAAGCTACCCTAATGAGTATAATGTGGTATCTCATTGTGATGTAATTGTCTACATTTAAACTCTTATTTGAGAGGCAAGAAAATTAAAATTAAGAGAGATAAATATGAAACAGGGAATGAAAACTTTATACTACTTTGACTTACCATGAAATGGAATTAGAATAAGACTAAAATATGTAAAGACTAAAATGTAAAAGAACTCACATGCTAACAGTTTCTTCATAAGCATATCCTAAGGGCCAGCAGTCTCTGTTCCTGCTTGTATAATAAATGGCCTTGACAGCCCTAGCTGGTGGCACAGTGGATAAGGCGCGGGCCTGTGAACCCAAACATTGCTGGTTCGATTTCCAGCCAGGGCACATAACCAGGTTGCAAACCAGGTCTCCAGCCAGCTCTGTAGCTGGAGGCAGGTGAAAGGCAACCACACATTGATATCTGTCTCCCTCTCTGACTTTTTCCCTTCCCCTCTCTATAAAAATAATAAATGCAATCTTAAAAAAAAAAAAAAGAAATGGCCTTGATCATGAGTTTGAGTGACACAGACCAACCAGCTGCAAGAAGTTGGCTGGCACTGACCAGCTCCAAGATGTTGATATTAAAGATCTATATTGGGACCACCTCAGACACTTCCAGCACATCCACAGCCCACAACCTCTCCCCCAGTCTCTTTGTTTTCTTTGTCCCTCTTTGTCCATATAAAAAATGCTGCCTGCACTGAGATGTTAAGATGGACTTTGAGACAAGAGTCCTTCATCTTCCTGGGTGCTGGCACTTGAATAAAACTACTTTACTTTAATCTTCTAACTTGAGCCAGGGCTTTTTCTTCTTCACAATCTTGCCTTATTTTATATTATATTTTCTATCTATTTGGCTCATTATACATTCTGTCTGACTTACATTTGGAAATGAAATAAGACACCCTGGTTGGTGACACAGTGGATAGGGCGCCAGCCTGTGAACCTGAGGGTGGCTGGTTCGATTCCCACCAGGGCAACATAACCAGGTTGCAAGCCAGGTCTCCAGCCAGGTCTGTGGCTGGAGGCAGGTGAAAAGCAACCGTACATTGATGTCTCTCTCCCTCTCTGCCTCTCTCCCTTCCCCTCTCCCTGAAAATAACAAATAAAAAATCTTTTAAAAAAATAAAATAAAATCATCAACAACTTATAACAGCCATACTTTCAACTCAGTCCCCTTTAATTTATACCGAGTATTACTTCATAAAAAAAAAGAAAAGAAAGAAAGAAACGAAATAAGATAGTGCCCATGTACTATTAGGCTTAATCATAAGAAATCATGTTTTTGTAGGCCAAACACAATCAAGTATCAGGAATTTTGTATAGTGGAACTTGATATTGAAACATGCTTCTTTTTATCAAGAATGTATTGAGAAATAAAAGTAAAATTTAAGAAGAATCCTATAAATATATGAAAGAAAGTTGTTGGATAAACTTTGGAAGGTGAAGGATGAGAAGACTTTTTGGATATGCAGAGTAGTTTATATGGCCTTTAAATCTGGATTGCATTATAACTCTATCCATGTATATTTAAAAACATGTTGAAGGTCCTGGCTGGTGGCACAGTAGATAAGGCACTAGCCTATGAACCCAAAGGTCGCTGGTTTGATTCCCCAGCCAGGGCACATAACCAGGTTGCAAGCTGGAGGCAGGTGAAAGGCAACCATACATTGATCTCTCTCTCTCTCTCTCTCTCTCTCTCTCTCTCTCTCTCTGCCTTTTTCCCTTCCTCGCTCTCTAAAAATAATAAAAAACATCTTTAAAAATATATATGTTAAAGTATTTCCTTCTAATTCTAAAGACTTTTAAACTTGATTGCATCCTAAAACATATAAATGTGTTTTTTGTTGTTGTTGAAGTTTATAGAACTTTTAACTTACTTAAGCCTCCACCATTTTTTATATTCTCAGAGCCACCCAATTTTTACTTATATTTAAAATGATATATGGGAAAGGAAGAGTTATTGTGCAGCAGGTCTGCAGTTAATTCTCTTTTGTTACTGGGAGAGACTTCTGGGAAAGAAAGGAGGGAGTAATCTGGTCTAATATTTTTGTGAGCATTCTAACAAATAAGCTTCTTGGCAAAGAAGGTAATCATACTTGCTAGCTGAAGAGTCCTCATTTATGGAATGTTTTTGGCAGAGCATCTAGTTTTCTAAGATTGCTTATTGTAACCACACCTAGAATCTCAGAATTTACAGGAAAAATCTTTCTGGAAAATGTCATGTAAGCTGAATAATTATCTGAGTATCAAATGGAAGTTTCATGACTAAAACAGCTTACTAGGTAAGTATCTGGTTTGGCGAGTTTGATTTGACAATCTGATCTTTGGTGTTATCCCATTATTTTGGTTGTTTCTCATAGCTTTTCTGATTCACAGCCACATCATACATAAGACATATTCAAATAAATATATACGTATAATAAGCCTTCACTCTTTTTAATAGATGCATAATATTCCATTGTGTATAGGTTTCATGATTTATTTACCCTGTCTTATTGAAGACTATTTTCATTGTTTCCATTCTTTTTGCTATTATAAATAATGTTGCAATATACATCCTTGTTAACAGATAACTTGCACCCTATTGGGAGCATATATGTAAGGTCAGTTCTTAGAAGTGGAATTTCAAAGGATATGTGCATTTTCAGTCTTACGCGCTATTGCCAATTTATTCCCTATGGAAGTTATAAATTTACATTCTGGTCAACTATGTGGGAAACTGCTTGTTCCTCTATACTTTCATCTCACATTTTCCAAACCAACAGGTAGAAAATTTTATATAATTTTAAGTTTGACTTGCTTTTATCTTATGGGTAGAACTAACCATCCAATGAATGCATCTTTTTAGATATTTAATATCTTCTATTAAACTGGGACCTGGGTTGGTAGTCCAGTCAAAGGGTACAAAGCATGGAGATGCCGCATTAAAGATATCCTTTTTCACAGGGGTTTTATGCCTGAAATCCTCGCAAAACCCTCAGTCAGGACTTAATCTTCTGTTTAAATAGGTTTCTTATCAGCCTTTGGGTCTTAATGCAACAGAAGACTCCCAGGGTGGGGTTAATGAGGGTGAGGGAGACTATACTGCTTATGGAAGATAAGGTGCTGGGAAAGAAAGAAACATGCTCAGTAGAACTGCTCTCAACCAACTAGAAGCAGGAAGGATACAGAGAATAATGAGAGGTGGTTTTTAAAGTCATTTAAAAATATTGCCCTAGCTGGTGGTACAGTGGGCCCTGGCTGGTGGCATGGTGAATAAAGTCCCGGCGTGCTAACCCAAAGGTCACTGGTTCGATTCCCAGCCAGGGCAACATACCCAGGTTGCAAGCCAGGTCTCCAGCCAGGTCCGTAGCTGGAGGCAGGTGAAAGGCAACCATACATTGATCTCTGTCTCCCTCTCTGACTCTCTCCCCTCCCCTCTCCAAAACTAATAAATAAAATCTTTAAATATATATATATTAATGAAGAAGAAAATAGTATCCCAACTCTTTAAAAGAGGCAGTGGAATGGTTGAAATCTTTTAAGTACAAGATGACTTTTGAACAATTTGTGAATTGGCTGTGAAATGCAGTGCTGAAAACAGGGAAGCCAAACCAGATGTATTTTTTTTTTAAAGTATATAGAATCTAGGGAGAGAAAAATATTTTATTTTATCTAAAATTAGATCATCATGTCCTGTGTTTCTCTCAATAATGTGCTGGAACTGGCAGAAGAACCAAATATCCAGGAATTTTGCATGCTAGTTCTTAATGCCATTAATAACTTAAAATTGGCCACAGTGAAGTATTTATACCACAGAAATCAGCAAACACTGAAAACAGTGCTTTACTCTGTTGGAGAGCCAAATAATAGCATACCACAGGTTTCTCTCAAATCACCCCACCCCCACAGGAGCATAATTATTCAAGTTCAAGTGTACCGAGTTAAAAAAAAAAAGATAAAGTTTCCATTGTGCAATATGAAAATGTTCTGGATATCTAGTATACAAAATTATGCTTATAGTTGACAATATCATACTGTAAACTGAACAATTTGTTGAGGGTGGATCTCATGTTACATGTTGTAAGAAATAATAAAAGTAATAAATAATAAAAGTAGATCACCACCACCATCGCCATCATTTTAACATTGCCTTGGTGTCCTCAGTCCGATTCCTTTCAAAACAACAGGGTAACTAAGGAGCAAAAAGGCAACATTTGTAATGATGCCAGGAGGGTGAAGAAAAACCAAGAAAGGATGGGGAAGCTTCTGAGGGCTAGCGAGAGCTTGGAGATGTCATCACCCTGGCGCCCTGACAGAAGTCACAGACTTCAGAAAGGGATGCAGTGACCAGCAGGTAGGGAGCTGGAGAAATAAACACTTTAGACTTTTTCTTCTCATACGTGATCATCTCTCGCAGTGCCCCCAATCCAGTTGTAAACAATGTTAGGCAGAATAATGACCCTCCAAGATCTCTGAAACTTGTGAATATGTTACTTTACATAGTAAGAGACTTTACAGGTGTGATGAAGATTCTTGAGAAAGGGAAACCTGTGCGGACCCACCAGAATTGTAAAAGTTATTGGGCATGAAAGAGAGACGCAGGAGTGTCAGAGAAGAGATTTGAAGATGCTACATTGCTGACTTTGAAAGTGGAGGCAGAACCATAAACCAAAGATGAAGATGGCCTTTAGGAGCTTTAGCAAAGGCACATAAACAGATTCCCTTCCAGAGCCTCCAGAAGGAATGAGTCATGCAACACATTGGTTTTATCCCTGTGAGACCATCTCAGACTTCTGACCTCCAGAACTCTAAGATAACAAATTTGTGTGGTTTTAAGCCACTCCATTTGTGATGCTTGGTCAAAGCAACAATATAAAACTAATACAGAAACCAGGTGCAAGCCTACTGATGTAGTCCACGATGATCCAATCCCATAGACACAGAACAAGGTGGAAAAGGACAGGGAGTTGACCCACAGGGCAAACAGAAACTACAAAGCACCTTTTCCACACGTTTTACCCCTCTTTACATATTCTGTCCTTAGACAAAACGAGAAATGTGTTCCTCAACACCAGAGACACACAAAGTCCCATCACCCACATTATCACAGAACAATGTCAGTTTTGTCCTACTCCTGTCCTGAAACCAAAAACACTAGCCATTCCCAGAGCGCTCTCTCTCTCTCTCTCTCTCTCTCTCTCTCTCTCTCTCTCTCTCTCTCTCTCTCGTAAAAGAAAGTTTGTTTAGAAAGTCACAGGGGTAGAAGTGAGCCATAGAGGAAATGGGCTCATGAAACACAGTACAGAAGCAAAAGAAGGACCCTCAGAGCTTAGGAGAGAGGCAAGGAAATTGTACCTGGAGGGAGGGGATGGGAAAGGCACAAAGGCACAGGCGGGCTCCTCCAGACAGAGAGCAACCTCCCCACGCTTTTTATATGTTGTCTAGGGAGAACAAAGAAGGGAGGAAAAATCATTAACATAAAATGTATTCCCCCCTGGCTGTTGGCACAATGGATAAGGTGCCAGCTTGTGAACCCAAAGGTCGCTGGTTCGATTCCCCAGCCAGGGCACAGAATGAAGTTGCAAGCCAGGTCTCCAGCCAGGTCTGTAGCTGGAGGCAGGTGAAAGGCAACCATACACTGATGTCTCTCTCCCTCTCTCCCTTCCCCTCTAAGAATAATAGTAAATAAACTCTTTTTAAAAAATTTATTAAAATGTATTGACTAATTTCTCCACTGCCATACTAGTATTTAGCTATAAAGCTAAGCTGATAATCATACCCTCCTTTTCCCACCTCTCATTTTATAACCTCCTTAGCTCCACTAGCACCTCTTTTTAGACAGAATCTTTTACCTGGTGGGGTGACCCAACCTTCAGTGGTTCTATCTTTATCAAGTTGCCAGTTTCCATTGGCCATTATGACTGGGTGTGGCTGTACTGAAAGGCAACTCATGAGGCCTGGGTTCTGGACATAGTCTTCCTTACTTCCACTTCCAATTTTCCCATGATAATCAGAATCGATCAATCTGGCCAATAGAAGGTTAAGGCAGGAGGAACTCAAAGGGGTCAGGGAGCAGCCTCAGCTTCCAATTTACCTGGACTCTAGTTCCTGGGAAACACATTCATCTTCTGGGTGCTAGGAGCTCCAACTCCACTAACCCCAAGAACTAAAGATAGGAAGCAAAAAAACCTTCACTGGGTATTGAGGTGTAATAGTGACAGGGTGTTTTCCACTTCAACCATTTAACTCCCAGATTCACTCATCATAGTTGTAGAAGAGATGAACCTGATACACCGCACATAGTTGGGTTGTCAAAACAGACTCACATGGATCATAGGTCTCACCAACACCAAACTTTACCAATGGTTTAATTGACACATGCAGGATATAGGCACAAATGGAACATTTGTTCCTGGAAAAGGAACACATTTCCCATCAGACACATTTTCCTTTTTTTTTTTTTTTTAAGATTTTATTCATTATTTTGAGAGAGAAAGGCAGGGAAGAAGGAAGAAAGAAAGGGAAAGATCAGTGTATGGTTGCCTTTTACCTGCCTCTAGCTATGGACCTGGCTGGAGACCTGACTTGCAACCTGGACATGTACCCTGACTCAGAAACGAACCAGCAACAGTTGGGTTTGCCAGCCAGTACCAAACCACTGAGCTACACCAGCCAGGGCCACACATTTTCCTTATTTTCCTTTCCTCCAACACTGGGGATGCACTTAGTCTTTGGAGTAACAAATGAGCACTTCGCAATGTCTTCTCAGAGAAGACCGTTTGATAGAAAGAAAGGTCTGCATAACTAACCCTAATTACCCAGCCAGTCAAGTCCACTAGTTCATAAATTCCAGGTTTACTTGCAATATGAAATCTTGCAGACAAAATCTTGCTAAAAAACTTTTTAAATAAAGAATTCCCTATATATTTCCACCAAAAGCATACTAGTGACATTAATGCAAATGACATCAGCATATTTATAAGGCAGGATAGTTAATGTCAATCATTTCTTTCATATCCCTAGTAAAAAGGAAATTAGTCACAGGCCTGCTGTTAACGCATTCCTTCACAAAAACATTTGTTAGCTGCTGGTGTAAGGTATATACTGCATCCTACAGGATGGTGTCCCAGCTGCTTCTGGGTGATGGGACACCTATTAAAATAAGTGAATGTTATGGGCATGAGCACAATTCTTTTGCTGCAAGGCGAATCCTGTTTGGAGTCTATGTGTGGATACCATACATACAAACTGGCAGAAGTAATTTTAGCAGGGCACATAAAACTATACCTGAGCCCTGGCTGGTGTGGCTTAGTGGATTGAACACCAGCCTGTGAATCAAAGGGTCACTGGTTTGATTCCTAATCAGGGTACTTGCCTGGGTTGCAGATCAGATCCCCAGTTGGGGAACTGTAGTGGGTAGCCACACATTGATGTTTCTCTCCCTCTCTTTCTCTCTCCCTTCCCCTTGCTCCAAAAACAAGTAAAGAAAATCTTTAAAAACAAAAACAAAACTATACCTGAAATGTACATCTATCCCTATGAGGATAAGTCCCTCTGTCTTCATGATAGAAAAGATTCTGTGTAATCAATCCACCATAAGGTTGGCTGATTCAGCCCAGGGAATGGTACCACATTTTGGCCCATTACTGACTTGGGGTGTTGTTAGTGGTGGTAGTCACAGCCTCTGCCAGGGGAAGGGAAGATGATGTCATTACACCCACGTGTATTAGTTTGCTAGTGCTGCCAACAGGATACCACAGACTGAGTGGCTTAAAACACAGACATTTATTTCTCATAGTTCTAAAGGCTAGATAGAGGTCCAAGGTCAAGATTTTTGGCAAATTTGGTTTCTCCTGAGTATCCCTCCTGCATGTGGCCACATTGTTGCTGTGTCCTCACCAGGTCTTGTCTCTGTGTTGCATCCCTACAATCTCTTTGTGTGACTTAATCTCCTCTTCTTATAAGAGTACCGGTCATACATGGCTCGTGTGGCTCATATTGGTCATATTGGATGAGGGCCCACTCCAACATCCTCAATTTTACTTAATTACCTCTTTAAAGGCCCTATCTCCATATATAATTACATTCTGAAGTTACAGAGGTTAGGGCTTCAATATATGATTTTCGAGGAACATTATTCAGCCTATCCCATTATACCTTCTGGACACTCAAAATTCATGTCTTTCTCATATGCAATTCCAGTAGCACAAAACTTTTAACCCATTTCAACCTTCTGTGGACCTGATTACTGTGCTTTTCCCCTTAGGGCAGATGCCCTCTGGTGGCACTTAATGAAAGAGTAATATCTTCCCACTACCCATTCTCCCCCTTATCCTCTGTTCTCAATTTTCTAATTCTCTTCTTATCAAGTCTCTGCATAATCAATGAACCATTGGCCACTATCCATGAATCAGTTTAGATACACATCTCAGGTTACTTCTTTTTCCATACACAACCAAATATATTTTTTGGGTTTCTGCCCTTGGCAAACCCAGAATGATTCCCCAAGTGGAGCTATAGAGTAGTGGCCTTCTTTTCTTCTCCAGTACCAGGCCAGCATTTTTTCTACTCTGGGCATAGAAAAATCCATGTACAGCTGTGAGATGAAGAGAAGGCAATAAAATAATATATGCATTTACTAAGAACCTCTAACTCACTTATGCAGTTTAATTGTGCCTCTTGAACCTACATGACCCAAGTGTTATATATGATATTGCCACTCAATAATAAAATTCTGCTGTACCCATGTAATGTGCTAATCTTCCATAAGAGTTCACAACTGGCAGATGGGGCCAATTAAACACTTGGATGTTTCACAATCAGGAGCTCAGGCCCCAGTAACAAGTAAAAAGTTACTTCTCAAATGGAGCATACTTGTCCAAAGAGGAAGGTCTGGCCTTCTTCCAAAACTCCAAGAGTCTCTGATATGACTCTTCTATTGAGGTTTCCAAGTTGAATTCAATATCTCTGTCCACAGACACTTCCAATACCATTGGGACTGCTGCAGCCTTTACAAAAGACAGGGACACTTGTACTATACCTCAGACTTGCTAAGAAACTTCTACCTCTGGGCTTCACTCAAAAGTAGAAGTCATATGGGTTACCTGGTAAATGAGAAGGAGCAGTATATAGCGTAGGTTGTCAATTCAAAGGGGTCCTCCAAAGATGATGCCTCTTCCTTCATGGGGGGTGGGGGATGGGAATGCAAGATGCAGCAACTTACTTTATTTCAGAAGGGATATGCCAACATGCTCTTAGACCACTAGACCCCTAAAACTCCACCAGAGAGGCAGGTCTTGAGTTGCATGGGGTTTACCTACCATTCTCTGGCAAGATTGTGTCTGTATCATAAAGGTCAATCTTCTAGAGGTGGAGCAAGATGGAAAAGAACAAAGAATGTTTATGGAGGGGAGAAAAAGAAAGGCATGGCCTAGATGTAAGATGACGAAGGAACACATGAAGGCAAACTGCTTCTGACTATCTTTGCTAAAAGTAATTGGAGAGAAAGAGATAATTTTCTAGGTCATTAGTTCCTACCAAGTGTCAGAGGCCTTGTTGCTTTGCTTCATAAATACACCACATCCAGATTTGCAGCTGTGACTGGCTTCACTCCCTGATTAAGTTTCTGGTCATCTATAATCATTCCCTGAAACACATGGAGCTTTTGCACCAGCCAGCCAATTAAGTGGGATTGTGGTAGGAATCAGTACTCTGCATCTCTCAAGTTTACGGTGGTAGTGCAAATCTTTAGAATTTTTCCAGGGAAATAGAATTACCTTTGGAACACAATGTTGGTTCCAATAGCTTCCACTTGAACCTTCTTACTATAATAAGCCTCACTCCATCAATCAAAGAACAGTTATGGAATATTCCTTTACTTGCCATACAGCCAGAGACTAAAGAAGTAACCATATGGTTCCATCAGGCCATTGAATCTGCTGTGAAATTGACTCTGGTAAACATTCTACAAGGTCTATCCTGAAAGTATCAAGCCAATGTCCATATAATTAAACAGTTTGTGCAGCCAATTCTTTCAGAACAGACCTTGGATGTACCACCTGACCTCCATAAGGTCCAACTCTGACTGGTGAATTTATTTGTTTTTACTCGGCTTTGCTTTATTTTATTTTATTTTGTGTCTCTGAGGATGACCTTCAGTTCAAAGCCAATTATTAAATAATGCCAAAAGAAGGCCCTGGCTGGTGGCTCAATGGATTGGCATCGGCCTGTAAACCCAAAGCTCACTGGTTCAATTCCTATCCTCGGCACATAACCAGGATGCAAGCCAGGTCTCCAGCCAGGTCTGTAGCTGGGGGCAGGTGAAAGGCAACCATACATTGATGTCTCTCTCCCTTTCCTCTTCCCTCCCTGTCCTTCTCTCTAAAACTAATGAATAAAATATTTTTTAATTAATTAATTAATACTGCCAAAATATATTTACTTTTCCCCAGTTTATGGTCACTTTGTAAGTAGCCAGACTTGTTTCTGGGGAAAGTTTTACTGAGAATTCACAGAACATACCTGTAGCCATCACATTTCAGGGTCTTTTGCAGTTCTATGTCTGTGAACTAGTTTAGTTCTAGAAACTGCAGTAAAGGCCGTAAATTCCAACTACAGTAATTTATGTTAGGTTTCTGGCCACCAGACCTGTAATCATTGTCTGAATGTGTCAAGAGACACCTTGGTAGACTGCCCTTCTATTTTCATTTCTAAGGTTTTATGAATAATTGTGCATTGTCACATCTCTCTACAGGTCACAATTCTAATTACTACTTTATCTTTGTGGATTATTCTGATAATTGTGCTCACCCTGTCACTGAAGTTTAAGGATTACCATGTCTCTTCCATTCCTAGGTCCCTTTATTTTTTTGAGATGAGAGAACTAAATTTCTTAGCAACATCCTTCACTGTCATCCCTAGCTGTTCTGTCAGAGAACAGCCACCTCAGTTTTAAAAGGATGCCGATGTCTGCCTTACTAATGCATTCTGTAATGTCCTGGTATGGAAATTGTTCTCCAGGCTCTCCTAGGGAGGTACGAAGTTCAAATTCATCTCATCATACCTGAGTGTTACTTCTCTGAGTCTTTGGACTCCTTCCTCTACGCTGAGTCAGGAAGGTTCAGCCATCTCAGATGGATGGGCAATGAATTGGGCCTGATATTTAACTAGCCAACTTAGAAGAATATTCATGCTTCAGTTAACACATTAAATTCTGATTCCTAGGAAGTCACCCAACTAATCAAATCTTCAACCTTATTTTTATCATCACTGGTCTAATTCCTTTGGAATCCAATCTCATACATGTTCCACAGACTCCTGATAATACAAATTGCTGGGATCCTGCAATTTTTTTCATGTATAGGCCATCTCCTTGTGGGTAAAGTCTTTTACTTCCCTCTCTGGGTTATTATCACGGGTTACAATGTGTCTCCCCAAAATTTCATATGTTGAAGTCCTAACATTTGCTACCTCAGAATGTGACCTTATAGCCCTGGCTGGTGGCACAGTGGATAAGGCACTGGCCTGCGAACCCAAAGGTCACTGGTTCGATTCCCAGCCAGGGCACATAACCAGGTTGCAAGCCAGGTCTCCAGCCAGGTCCATGGCCAGAGGCAGATGAAAGGCAACCAAACATTGATGTTTCTCTCCCTCTCTGCCTCTCTCCCTTCCTCTTTCTCTGGAAATAATAAATAAAATATTAAAAAAAAAAAAAAAAAAAAAGAATGTGATCTTATTTAGAGATAGCCTTAATAGAAGTAATAAAGACAGAATAAGGTCATTAGAGTAGGTCATTTGATATAGTTTGGTTGATATTCTCATAAAAAGGGAATATGCACATAAGAACACCATGTAAACATGAAGGCAGAAATCAGGGCTATATTTTTACAAGTCAAGGAATATCAACGACTGACAAAAAATTCCCTAAAGTTTAGGTGAGAGGCATGGAAGAGATTCTCTGTCACACTCCTCAGAAGGAACCAACTCTTCCACTATCATGGTCTTGGACTTCTAGCCTCCAGAACTGTGAGGCTATAAATTCTGTTATTTATGCCACCAGTCTGTGTTTGTCAGGGGAAGGAAGTCCCCTGTCTATATATGGCTGGGCCTTCTGATGAGGTCAGCCATGGAGTCAGCCTTAAAGTTAATCTTATGTCTGGCCCCCATATATTTATAATTTCTATTGTCAGCAGAACTAAATGCTATAGTAGTCTGATCTCTCAATGCCCTCAACATGCACATCATCCCATGCTACTACTAATATCTGGGTAATCATGATACCACTCTCTTCTATGGATTATGAGTGCTCACTTTCCTCCGGAAAGGGGTTAGGCCACTGCTCCTCAAACATGTTAGCAACTTAATCCCAGAATCCCATTTTGAAAAAGCTTTTAGGGACCACTTCTAGTACCAATTATTCTATCAGTCAAGATTAATAGGAAACAAACTTTAATTAGAAACATTGGGAAGAGTTTAAGAAAATATAGGTAGGTCAACTAACTTTCCACAAGAGCAGTAAGACAATTCAATGTGGGAAAGAATAGTGTTTTCAACAAATGGTATGGGGGCAATTAGACCAACAGGCAAAGGAATGATGTTGAACCCCCCTCCTTGTTCTTTTCTCCTCTCAGCACTCCATTTTCTTCACATAAAAATGGACTCAAATGGATCAAAGAACTCTTTGAAGTAAACAAGTGTAAATCTTCATGACCTTGGGTTAGGTTTCTTAGGTATGATACTAAAAGCAAGAGAAACAGGAAATTTTGACTTCACTGAAATTTAAATTTTATGCTTCAAAAGACACTACACCAAGAAAGTAAAAAGACAAGCACAGTGGATAAGGCACTGGCCTGTGAACCCAAAGGTTGTTGGTTCGATTCCCCAGCCAGGGCACATAACCAGGTTGCAGGCCAGGTCGCTAGCCAGGTCCGTAGCTGGAGGCAGGTGAAAGGCAACCATACATTGATGTTTCTCTCCCTCTCTGCCTCTTTCCCTTACTCTCTCTCTGGAAATAATAAATAAGATCTTTAAAAATAAATAAATCAATAAAAATCCTTATAATTAAAAAAAAGAGATAACCACAAAATGTGATAAAATACTTACAAATCATATCTAGAGACTAATATTCAGAGTATGTTTTTTTTTTAATTCTACAACTCAACATTAAACAAATAGCCCACATGAAAATGGACAAAGCACCTGAACAGATCTTTCTCCAGAGAAGATCTATAGCTAATATGCATATGTGAAAGGTGATAAATATCATTAACCATCAGGGAAATGCAAATGAGACACCAATTCGTGTTAAGCACCAAGGCTGGAATCAGAAAGACACCAAGTGTGGTGAAACATGGACATATTGAAAATCTGATATATCACTGTTGAGAATATAGGTGTGCATTCTTTGGGTAACAGTCTGGCAGTTCCTCAGAAAGTTAAACATAGTTACCATATGATGCGCTAATTTTATTCCTAGATATATACTCCAAACATATGATAACATATCCACATAAAAACTTGTACACAAATGGTCATACAAGCCTTATTCATAATAAATAAAAGGTGGAAACAATCCAATATGTGCTCATTGGCCAAGTCCTCGCTCTTGCCCTTTATTCAAGGTGGTAAGGTTTCCTTGCACATCCATTTATCAACCCAGGGCCTCCAAACTCCTCACCCCCGAATAGGGTGGAGATAAATGCCCACAGCTGTTGAACAGTGGATTGCCCTCAGATGTGCATTTGTTTTGCAGAGAGGACAGTGGGATATTTTCCCCTACCCTTAATCTTCATGTTAGAAGGTCCTTCTTTCCATCCTTCTTTGTCCTGGCATTCCGTTTTCTTTCACTTTCCCCTGCCGCCAGACTGTGATTCTGTCTTCTTCTCCTTATTTCCACCTGTAACTATACCTAGTCTGTACGAAGTAACAAACTGGTTTTAAGAATTAAAAACTGGGTGCACGCTCTCCCTCTTAGGAGCACACCTGCGCCTTTTCCTTTCCCTTCTCCTCCCCACCCCATCCCAACATGCATTACCTTCGCATACTGGGGAAAATACTAGCAACACTTACAATAAACACATATAAAAAATAAAAAAGCACACCTTAGAAAAGTTTACAAAGACTGTGAACCTACTTACTATGAACAGAAAAATAAATATTAATGAAATATAAACAAATGAGATGCTCAACTGCATTCAAAATTAAGAAGATGCAAATAAAACAGCTAGAATACCATTTAACTTAGACAAATTCGTGAAACTAGAGATTTTTTTGAAAAATAGACATGTTGGAACTGTAAGTCTGTGTAGCTTCTTTGGTGGGTAGTTTGGCAATATATATCAGACCTGAAAACACAACGCTGTTTGCATCAGCCATTACCTGTTTGCGCTCCACCTCATCCTTACCCTGCTCTTTTCTGTCTCACAGGGGCTGACCCCTACAAATTGTAGTTTCCAGGCTTCTTTGCCCACTTGCTTTCTGATTGATTCAGTCAATGGCAAGCACTGGTAGGAGAATGAAGAGTGAAATAGAAGAAGCTAGCATATTTCTTTTCCTTTTCTGCTTCCAGGTCCATTCACAGCAGTGGCTCTGCCTGTTTCATACATGACCCGGCTCCCATCTGGCAGGACAGTCCCTTCCTCAATGATCTCACCTCAAGCTTTTGATTGTCCTATCTCCTCTCTGTCCCCTAAGCACCTAGTGGCTTTATGCTGTTGCTGATTTTTGGGTGGACTATTTGCCCTTAGGTTCTCTTTTCCACTTCTGAAAATGGCTGCTTCTGTTGAATTCTCTCTATTGAAAGTTTCCTGGAGTGGGCTTTACCCACTCTGTTTTGAAGCTAAATTAGAAATCTAGATGAAAGAAAGAAAAGAAAAGAAAGGAAGGAAGGAAGGAAGGAAGGAAGGAAGGAAGGAAAGAAAGAAAGAAAGAAAGAAAGAAAGAAAGAAAGAAAGAAAGAAAGAAAGAAAGAAAGAAAGAAAAAGAAAGAAAGAAACAAACAAACAAAAGAAAGAAAGAAACAAACAAAAGAAAGAAAGAAAGAAAGAAAGAAAGAAAGAAAGAAAGAAAGAAAGAAAGAAAGAAAGAAAAAGAAAAAGTCAGCCCTGACTGGTGGCACAGTGGATAAGGCGCTAGCCTGAAAACCCAAAGGTCACTGGTTCAATTCCCAGCCAGGGCACATAACCAGGTTGCAAGCCAGGTGTCCAGCCAGGTCCATAGCTGGAGGCAGGTGAAAGGAAATCATACACTGATGTCTCTCTCCCTCTCTGCCTCTCTCCCTTGCCCTCTCTCTAAAAATAATAAATTAAAAAATTTTAAAACAGAGAGAGAAAGAAAGGAGACAGAGAAAAAAAAACATTCAAGTACTAGAAGTGAACATGAGTAGATTCCCCTTTAACTTTAGCATAGGTAATGGCTTCCTAATTCTGACTCAAATTTTAGAGATAAGGCAAAAATGACTTTCATTTGACGACTCAAAAATGTTGAAATTTGCATGACAAAAACCAAGAAAGTCAACTGACAAACTGAGAGAAGATGTTCGTAACATGTACCACAGATAAGAAGTTAACATCCCTAATTTACTAAGAACCCTGAAAAATGGAAGGGAAAAAGAAAAACTCAACAGAAAATGGAAAAAAGACAGGAACAAATAATTCATACACATACACACAAAGATAGAAAAATAGTTCTCAAAAACATTTAAAAAGTTAAAACTCATTACTAGAAAAATGCATTTTAAAACTACACTGAGCCCTGGCCAGGTATCTTAATTGGTTAAAGAGTCATCCCTATACACCAAGATTGCAGGTTCAATCCCTGGTCAGTGCACATACAAGAATCAATCAATGAATGCATAATAAAGTGGAACAACAAGTCAATGTTTTCTTCTCTCTCTTTCTAAAATCAATAAATTAAAAAGCAATAAATGAATCACACTGAGATAGTATTTCTCACCTGTCAAAATGTAGGCTGGCAAAAATTTAAAGACACATTCTGACAACACATTCCATTAGTGGGGATGTAGGAAATACATAGTCTTATAGATTACTAGTGGGAATGCTCTTTGAGAGAGCAATTTGGTAATACCTTACAAAACTACATACGTGCTTATCTTTCAAACCAACAATCCATTTCCAGGAATTTATCCTGGAGCTACACCTTCAATAATATAAAAATACATAAGCACAAGATTATTGCTGTTTTGATTGTAATTTTGAAATATTGGAAACAACCTAAAGGCCCATATTTAGGAGAGTGATTGAATCAACAATAGCACATTCACATTCATACAATGAAGGAGGATATGAAACTATACAAAAATATGAATGTGCTCTTTATAAACCATTATGAGTGATTTCTAGAATATGTACTTGTATTGTACAATAGTTCAGTGGAATAAAGTTCAAAGACTGTCTATAGTATGCTCTCTTTAATGTAAGAAAGAAGGGCACATAAGAAAACAGCCCTGGCTGGTGTGGTTCATTGGATTGAGTGTTGACCTGCAAACCAAAGGGTCACCAGTTCGATTCCCAATCAGGGTGCATGCCAGGTACCAGGTTGGGGGCATGCAAAAGGCAACCAGTTGGTGTATCTCTCACACATTGGTGTTTCTCTCTCTCTCTTTTTCTCCCTCCTTTTGCATCTCTTTAAAAATAAATAAATAAGATCTTTTAAAAAAAGAAAGAAAACACACATGCATGTGCTCCTTGGGCAAAAAAGCACAGGAAGAATATACCAGAATCTAAAAAGACTGGCTACAGGGAACGAATGGGAAAAGGGTAGAAATGAGTGGGGAGAATGAGATTGTGGTAGCAGGCATGAGGAAGAGGTAAAGGACTTAAGACTTGGAGCTACACAGCCTTCCTCTGAATCTTGGGCTCCAGCATTTACTATCAGCAATGCATCTGGAACACTGCTCAACTAATACTACTTATTAGTAAATTTATTCCTAAGTGTTAGCAATCTTTGTCAACTTTTATGACTAAACTATTTACCATTTCAATTTCTGGATGCTTCCTTCCAGAATTATAAAAACGTATATTGATTTTTTAAAAACCTTTTGTATATTTATCTTAAATGCAACTATTATATCAATACTTTCATTGATTCTAGTTGTTTTTTACTTGAGTCTTTGGGATTTCTAATCATAAACCTTTTTTCTTTTCTTTTTTTTTAATCTTATTCATTATTTTTAGAGAGAAGGGCAGGGAGGGAGGAAGAGAGGGAGAGAAACATCAATACATGGTTGCCTTTCACCTGCCTTCAGCTACGGACCTGGCTGGAGACCTGGCTGGAGACCTGGCTTGCAACCTGGTTATGTGCCCTGGCTGGGAAATGAATCATAACCTTTGGGTTTGCAGGCCGGCGCCAATCCAGTGAGCCAGGGCTAATCATAAACCTTATAATTAGCTAAAGGGATTATTTTATCTTTTCCAATATATACAGTATGCCAGTTATTTCACTTTTTAAAAATTTTATTACATTTATCAGAAGATTTAAATAATAAAAATGATAGTGATGGATGGCATCTCTAGCTAGTTTCAAATTTTAATATTTCACCATTTAAAATAAGAAAAAGATAGAATGGGTGGGTGGGGAGGGGGACAGAAGGGAGCAAAAAGGGGATGGATGTAATACAACAACAATAAAATTTTTAAAAAAGATGGAAATAATATAAAGGAAAATATTAATTTCACCATACTAAAATTAAAGATTGTTCATTAAAAGACTCATAAAGAAAGTGAAAGTACAAGCTGCAAACTGAAAAAAGGTATTTGGCACATATGTGACCTTGACAAAGGATTAGAAGGATTAGAAAATGTAAATAACTTCTACAGATAAGTAAGAAATACCAAACAACTCATGAGAAAAATGGGAGACAGTTTGGGGGTGGTTTGGACTTCAAGGGAAAGTTGACCAGGTAGTGACCAGGAAACAAATGATGGAAACTATTCATGGCAAACAGGACCAGATGTTAGACCCTGGTCGTTGAGTTTTGCTAAGAAAGAACCCAGAGCTAAGAACTCAAATACAAATAACAGTTTATTTAGAAAGTCACAGTGGTAGAAGAATGCTCCAGCTGGGCTGTGTGAACTCAGGAAACAAGTCACAGAGGCAAATGAAGGACCCTTGGAGCTTAGGAGAAAGAAAGAAAAAATATACACCTTTAGGAAGGAAAGAAAGGAGGAAAGTCATGTGTGTGCTTTAGAGAGAGGAGAGAGGAGAGAGAGAGAGAGGGAGAGGGAGAGGGAGAGAGAGAGAGAGAGGGAGGGAGGGAGGGAGAGGGAGAGGGAAAACAGGGTCCTTCATCTTAAGGGGATTTTTTTGTTTTGTTTTGTTTTGTTTTTTTCTGTTCCTTAAAGGTGGAGACTTTAGGGGAGGTCTCAGGGGAGGATTTCAATAGAATATTTATCAGCTTTTCCAGCTGTGACCTTTTCATTGGCTTTTTCCAGGTGGTCTCTACTATTGGGCTGGCACTATGGTAAAGGTCATTAGTCATTGCAGCTGGTCTTGATGTCAGTCATGGTGTTGCTTCCATTGGTTTTGCTATTTTTCTGGGCCTGGAGCTGAAACACAGCTGAAGCCTAGATATGATTTCTAATTTGACCAAAACTCTGTCTCTGTGGTCAGAGGCTTTGTTCTTATAAAATTTTGTAAAGCCAGTCAGAACCTCATTGTCCTAGGACTTAATGCTTAGGGGTGTGGTCATGCAAGGGCTTGAATGGGAGTCGTATGAGGCTGTTCTTCAGCCCCTTTGTTTTTCCTCTAAGGAAGCCTACTGCATGACTAGAGATATGCTAGGGGAGGAAAATATAAAAGTTCAGGGGGCCTACATTGCATTACCAGTGATATGAGAGGGGAGGAAATGTTACCCTGAGGAGGAGATTCTATCCTGATACTTGTTTTACCAGTTTCACCTATTGTCAAGTACCCAGGTCTTTTTGACCTGATGACCTTCTGTATCTGGCCTATTGTTCCTATTCTGCTCACATCTAACTGCCTACTATATCAAGACTAATGGAAGACAAGGGTTATTTTAGTAAGGGTTCTTTAAGCAAACTCTTCTCAGTGCAGGACTCCATCTTCTTTGATTAGAGTTCCTCTCCTCTTCCAGGTACAGGAGGAGAGATACCTTCACAAAGGGAAATCTGTGCTAAGTTTGCAGTTGTAAAGGGCAGGGTGGAAAACTGTTCCTGCATCTGTTGATGTTCAATTGTTTTTAGCTCCAAATAATCCTTATCTCAAAGTGGCATATTTTGGGGTGGCATATCCTGATTATCTTCAAAGGAGCATGCAGACATTTTACAATGAACCAATTTTAAAAATGTAAATAAGCACAATCTCACTGGTAATGTGTCACTTTGAAGATCATTTGCCTCATTGCTGATGTTTTTAAAACTTAAAAAAAAAAAAAACTTTTAGACTTATCTCAAATTTTTCAGAATAGTAAAGTTCCCATGTATCTTTTACCCTGCTTATTCTAATGTTAACATCTTATATACTAGAGTATGTCAGGTCCCAGCACCTTGATATCCTGTTCATGGCACCAGTTGTCAGGTCCAGTGGTCTTGGGTGCAGGACTGCCTAGTAATGATGGTGGGGAGGGCCACCTTCTGGGAGCAAAGAAGAGCTTATGTGGAGCCTTTAGGAGATTTGGCATGCTTTATTGTTGGGGCAGGCTAATGACCACATGGCCAGGCAACTAAGAGTGTCGGCATCCTTACACACAGTTGGCCCAGCCTTATCACAGCTGCATGATGAGTCCAGGCATCTCTACATCCATTCTCCTGCTTCCACACACCTGGCCCCTAGAGAGTGTTGGAGTTGCCACGCACAGTTTCTCTGCTGTCTCACAACAGTAGTGTGTGCCTAGCTCACAGCGAGGGCAGTCTTACATACACACTGAAACAAAGAAGGATCTATACACATTAGAACAAAGAGGCTGTATGCCTAAAGGTTACATATGGGGGTGACATCAGTTGCTAAGTTGGTTACCTCCAGAGCCACAGTGTTCCATAGCTCCAGGGATAAGATTAACTTCAAGGCTATCTCCCTGGCTGACCCAGAGGAAGGTCCAACTATGCATAGACTGAGAAATTCCTCTGGCCTGACATGGCATAATTATCAAATCCTGGGAATTAACATTGATAAAATATAATAAACTATTCTATAGTCCCTATTCAAATATAATCAGTTTTTCCACTGATGTCCAGGATCGAATATTTTATTTTTCTGTCATGTCTTCTTCTTTTTCCTTTCTATTAAGATTTTTCTTTTAGCCCTGGCCAGTGTGGTTCAGTTGGTTGGAGCATCATCCCATATGCCAAAAGGTTACAGGTTTGATCTCGGTCAGGGTGTGTAGGGGAGGCTACCAATCAATGTTTCTCTTTCATGTCAATGTTTCTCTTTCTCTCAGGTCCTCTCTCTCTAAAATCAATACACATAATAAAAAATAAAAGATTTTTGTTTAATATGCCACAAGATATCTTGATTGTATATTTTCCAAAGTAGTTTTCCAGCCACATCTCCCAACCCTTCCAAAAGATTTCATCAGTTTTTTCCAATGAAATAAAAGATTCTGGACTATAGTTCTGTCCTTCTCCATTTGAAAGCAATATAATCCTAATAACTTCAATGGTTATACATTTTTATCTAATAGGAAAAAACATTTACAAATATTAGAAAGCCAGTTTTGAACAGTAATTTTCATTACTTTTGAACTGAATCAACATTTTGTGAGCTTTAAAAAAGGCAGTAGCTTGACTTGATGACAAACACACTTCTGTTGAGAGAAGAGGAGAGAGGGAGAATGAATGCTGCATTTTTCCATTGGCCCCAAAATGCTAATTTCACAAAGGGATACATCCAAAGCAAACATGCAGTGGTAGTTTTAAAACTTTTACTGTAAAATAACAATAAAGAAAGCAGTAAATTAGACACCAACCAGTTTTTCCCAAAAACAAATTAAAAAATGTAAACAGGAAAATAACTGCTTATACTTGTACAGATCACATCATAGTAGAAGGGTCTCACATTCAATGATCAAGAGAGTTTTAAAATAGCAGTAATTATTTTCACTTTAAGAAAAGGTTTCCCTTCTACATGTTTCTTTAGTCTCTTTGGACTAGCAACTACTTGAAGGCAGGCATGTTCTTTAATAGACAGAAGCATATAAGGATAGTATTGTCTCTTAGAGCAAGTATTGTCACACTGTTCCTTCAAATCATATTTTATTTATTTATTAATTTTTAAAAATTTATTATTTTCAGAGAGAGGGGTAGAGAGAGAGGCAGAGCAGGAGAGAGACATCAATGTATGGTTGCCTTTTACCTGCTTCCAGCCATAGACCTGGCTGGAGACCTGGCTTGCAACCTGGTTATGTGCCCTGGCTGGAATTGTACCAGCAACTTTTGGATTTGCAGGCTGGTGCCTTAACTACTGTGCCAACAGCCAGGGCTAATCCTTTATTCTATTAATTTGTCCACTCTAGATATTTTATGTAAATGGAATCATGTAATATTTATCTTTTTGTTTATGGATTATTTCAATTAGCATAATGTTTTCAAGGTTCATCCATGTTGTAGAATGTATCAGAACTTCATTCCTTTTATGGTTGCGTACTATTCCCTTGTATGAATATGCCATATTTTTTTATATAAGTGTCTTTTTTTTTAATTTTATTTATCTATTTTAGAGAGAGGGGAAGGGAGAGAGAGGTGGGGAAGGGAGAGAGAAAGAGAGGGAGAGAAACATCAATGTGTGTTTTTTTTGTTTTTTTTTTTAATTTTATTGTTGTTGTATTACATCCATCCCCTTTTTGCTCCCCTCTGTCCCCCCCCACCCACCCATTCCCCCCAAAGTCAATACCACCTGTTGTCCATGTCCATGGTTCCTTTATACTAGGTTCTTGTCTAAGCTGCTCCCCATCTTTGCCTCTACCTATCCCTCCCCCCTACCCCGTTCCCCTGACCACTGAAGGCCTATTCCTTGTATTCATATACTTGGTTCTGTGTTGGTTGTTGTTAGTTTTGTTCA